>CABFWB010000426.1:123739-151960 GCA_902151455.1 Timema bartmani | reverse complement strand
AAGGGGGAGGAGAAAAACCTGGTGTAAAAAAGAAGTGTATATCTGTGGTGCGTGTGTTGGGACGCAAGTATCATTACAGGCTATATAAGTAATGATAGAGAAACGGAATCGTCAAAGTTAAATGAAGATACTAAAGGTGAACAAAATAAAAGGGGAACTTTTCTTTTAAGTGTACTCGTTCCCCTACTGATAATTATAATAATGGTGGGCAGTAAGGTGCACAGTGCTAAAATATTAATTTAATTTGTTGTTTAACTACTATGCGCTCAACGACACTTACACTTAGGTATAGTGGTTTTCAACCTTTTCTAATTAACAGACCGGAAAAATTATTTGTTTCATATGAAGGGCCAGTAAGATACAGGGATTAAGGGACAAGCTCAAATTTATCTATATCAGGCCTAAATTGGGTCGAATCTAGGTTCTAGTCTTAATTTTACAAACAGTTTATATATATATATACATATTTCCAAATTTTCGTTCGTTGATTTTTGTAATTATGACTTGTGTGAATTAGTTATACACGTTTTTAAAATGATCAATAACTTTATAATATGTTAAGTTAAATTTCATCTTACACATGAGCAAACCAACAAACAAATAGGTAAATAAATAAACATAACAAACACGTAACCAAGGTGTATAGAGTATAGAGGTGGTGAAACTCCCCCACGAATGCAGACTTGTTTGAACCATGAATGAACCAAAGAAAATCTTAATGTGAATTATATATATATATACATACTAGCTATTAAAGAATGGAGTAAAGGATGTGAAGACAGTGTCAGGTGCTGACATCAATTCAAACCACAACCTGCTGGTGGCGCACATTGGAACAAAACTGAAGAGGATCAAGAAGATGAGCAAGGATAAACTGAGTTGGACTTGGAAAAATTAAGAAGCAGGGATGACATACAGATAAATTCAATAAATAAAAGGTTAATTGAGGTGACAGAAGAGAGTATAGGTGTGGAAGGAAAGTGTAATAATGTTAATGTTGGAAAGGTGAAGAGGACTGCACGAAAGCCCCACTTGGCAACGAAAATGCTTCAGAAAATGTAGGAAAAAACGAAACGGAAAAACATCTGCAAAGAAGAATATATGAGACTAAACAACGAGTTAAGGAAAGAAACAGACAAAGCGAGGAAGTATTATATAGAAAAGACATATGATGAGATTATCAAACTGCGAAGAATAGGAAGATACGACCTCATATACCAGAAAGCAAATGACTGGGAGGTAATGGAAACAGAGGTGAGCGAATAATAGAACTAGAAATCCCAAAGGTCAGAGGGTGACGGTTCATAAAGAGGTTCTTACAATTTGGGAAAGGTATTTATAAAAATTGTTTGACAAGGAAAATTGACCAGCGAACTTGGAGATTGAGGCAGAGGACGAAGTAGAGGAAGACAAAAATGAACCCAGCATTTTAAAGAGTGAAGTGGAAATAGCAATAAAGGCCATGCAAAGAAGGAAACTGCTGGAAAGGACGACGTACCAGCTAACCTTCTAAAGGAACTGAAAAATAATAGATTAATGGCTCTGACAAAACTTATGAACATAAAATATGCCATGAAATGCACTGACCACAGGATTATCAGCCTCATTTCTAATATGAGGAAGATCGTGGCAAGAATAGTTAATAGGTGACTGGAACAGAAAATAAAAAGTGTGATAGAAGAAGACCAATTTGGATTGAGAAAAGAAAAAGGAACCAGAGATCCTAACAGAAGGCTGAGAATAATTTTAGAAATTACTGGGAGTCAAGGAAGATGTCTACACTGGTTTCATCAACTGGTGAAAGGCGTTTTATAGAGTGAAGTTGAAGAAACTGATGGATATACTTAGAAGATCGGCATCAACAGGAGAGACTGAAATATTATTGCAAACCTGTACCTGGAACAACAAGTGAAGGTGAGGCTGAATGACGAAGGGACCAACAGCGTATAGATAAGAAGAGGAGTAAGGCAGGGATGCTGTTTGTTACCCAGGTTGTTCAACTTGTATGGAGAATGGCTGGTCAGGGAAGCCCTGGAGGGATGTAGCAATTTCAGGATAGGAAGAGGCATCATCAACAGAGTAAAATACGCAGATGAGCTAGCATTTCTGACTAAAAATAAATAAGAGTTGCAGAAAATTATGGACCAGCTAGTGAAGATAGGGAGAAGATATGGCATGGAGATCATTATTGAGAAGTCAAAAGTGATGGTGATTTCAAAAAATGAAGGACCGCTGAAAATAAATATTGGGAACTAGGAGTCGAAATACATAGAACAGTTCAAGTACCTTGGAAACCTGCTTCCTACTGCACCAAGAAAACTAGGTCGAGGATTGACATGGCCAAGGACGCTTTCAACAAGAAGATTTTACTGCTGACCAGCAAGTTTAGCTTGGAACTGAGGAAAAAACTTATGAAATGCTACGTTTAGAGCATCATGCTGTGTGTAGCAGAAATTTTGACTCTTAGGAGGATGGTAAAGAAATATTCGGAGAGCTTTGAAATGTTGTGCTGGAGAAGATTTGAGAAGATCAGGTGGACAGACAGGAGATAAATGAAGAAGTCCTAAGAAGCGTGAGCAAGAAGATAACCATTTTGGATGAGCGTCTTTAGTACAAATCAAACTGAATCGGAGACATCCTTCAGCACGACGTCATATAAGGAAAGATTAAGGGGAAAAGGAGCTTAGGAAGAAGAAGGATTCAAGTATTGAAGGACTTGAAGGAAAGAAGAAAGCTTTGGGTGCTGAAGGAGAAGGCAGAGGACAGGGTGCATTGGTGGTCTAAGTTCACTGACAAAAGCAATGGACATGTCGTAAGACCGAACGCATAGTAATAATAAACTAGAAAGTGATTTCTCAGACCTGGTTTATCACTATGGTCTTCTCCAGTCCTTTTTCACGTTAATGCGGGGTACATTTAAAAAATTGTGTTTAATATTGTGGCTATTAGTGACTTAATATTTTTAGGGGTAGGCAGAAAGTGCGCCTGAATTAGTGAGGTGGAAGAAACTACCTACACGCAGACGCCAATCAAATTAAGGCTTCCCGTAAACTAGATAAAGCAGTGCTGACACCTTTGTCGACCCTTCCGATGATGCGGTTTGATATTAAATTAAACTACTTTATGTTTCAAATATAACTATTTGATTGTTTAAAACTCTATTAAAATTCTCAGTAAGCTAAAGTTTTATAGCAGTAAAAGATCTTTCAAATCCTTGTGATTCGCGTGAGGTTTCCAATTATAGTTTGTTTTTTGCCGGAAAATCAAGTAATAGTGGAGGTTGTCTACTTGGCGAGAATCATTGAAACCTGCTTGTGTAGGTTGCAACCGGCCTGAAAACATTGACTGCTTAACATATCACCTAGCCCACATCCGTAGGCACGCGTCATTTGACATCAACCTTCTCTGTTATGGTTTGTCAGTGACAAGGGAGGTCAGGGCTCAAATTCCGGCTTGGTCTAGTTAGGATATCCCCTCCCTCCACAATGATTGCCACTCACCCCCCTCCCCTAAACAAATTCGGGTAAATTTACTTTAAATTCCTCCTCTCCATTGGTCTAAACATATGGGTAGCTTGGATGGACACACACTCACACATAGTTTATTTTTATTTTTACTGTACGGATATTACAAAATCATAAGCTAAATTTTATTAACTCACTTAAAAAAAAAAGCAACTAACTGTGAACATTTTAATTGTGTAGGTGAGAAACAGTTATGATCATTAATGAGTAGGTAAGTAAAATAAATGTTGATATTTTGTTACGCCATGTTGAGCTGCCTAGGTATGGCCGGTGACCGTAAATAAATAGCAGTACGCGATATTTCTCATCACGCGAAGGAGAAATAAAAAATTAAGAGCGTTACAGTTCAGATAGGTTTTTTTTACGTGATCTGCTTAGTACTACTCATCCAGGCTATCCGAACATTTTCACTATTGGGGTAAGTACGAATAAGCTGAAAATTGTAAAAATATACCAGCATTTTTTGAAAGAAACGTGGAAAACCATTTAAGAAAAACCATATCCAGTACATCCAACCAACGATCCTCCGCCCCTGACAATCTAAACCAAACTAATTTCATGATTAGTCCACTTGCCCATCGAAGTGGCCACATTATAAGCCAAATGTTAAAATAAGGCCTATCTGCTGAAGAGCTCCCTTAAACAACTAAATATCTCAAAAACGAAAGAATGACTTAACCATTCAATGAAGTTTTAATGAGAAACTAAAAATATCCTTATTACTTTATTAAAATTAATGTGTTGTGATAAATCGCAATCATCCGTGAACATATTGTCAGTGAAATGAAATATTATTCAACGTTTCCTACTTCCAGTCAAGCGTTGCAGGAAACAACTTAGTGGAGCCAAGTGACGGACATTATTTTCTGCCACATCTTAATTGTTTCTTAGGATTACGACTACACATAACGTTAAAAGTTAATTTATTTATCAATGGGAGGTCCGTAGACAGCTGCTTCGCTCTTTAAAGATACATTCTCAATATCCTATCATTTTTACCGGCTATACAGGTACAGGAAGATTTTGAGAATAAAAGCTGTTAGTTGGAAATTAATCTATTGCATCAATGGCAACCTTCATATAGGCTTCATTTATTCCGCACTCTACGTCTTACGATTCACCCGGGCTGCCTGCATATTTATACATATGAATGAATCGGGGATTACGCCTCGGTGGCGTAATTAACTAACGCGCTAGTTTCATGTTGGGCTAGATTGCCGAGAAAGGGGAGATCAAAGTTCGAATCTCGGTCGGGTGAACTGGGGGTGGTTTTCCCTAAATGGTTTTCCACTCTCCCTCCACGCGGGTTCACTTCCTCTGAATTCAACCTTCCCAATTCCTAGCCCATTAGCGTAATTAGTACTTAAGCATATAGCCCAAATGGTTAATGAGACGCGGTGCTAAAAAAAAAACTAAGGTAGATATTTATAGGACGTGAGCCCGATTTTACTTGGAATATTTCTTGGGTTCATACCCAGCTAGGGTCGGTGGATTTCTTCCTTCGGAGGGGAAGTAAGGTCGTCGGTTCCATGTCGATTGTGGCATGTAAAAGAACCCTGGAAGGTATTTTAAAATATCTTGCCCTGAAAAAATTGGTTGGCTCTTTCGCTCACGCTCATATAAGTTCTCATGTGCTGATATAATCAGTCGTTTATAAAGTGCACTTTAAATATCTCAAATAACAAATAAATAATAATAATAATAATACTTGAAAGATAATGGGAAAACATTGAGTTACCAACCATTCTCTGCATCTTGCCACCCTTCAAGATATCCATACATTTAAACTAATAGGGTAGAGATGGATAAGGTTGACCGGCCTCTTGGTCTAATGGTCAGCACTCTTGGCTAGAGGTCCCGGGTTCGATTTTCAGCGATTCCACATGTATTTTCCCGAAAGGGAATTATTCCTATGAACACCATGGTCTGGTCAATTAGTCTTAAGTTAGGTTTAAGATTTCCACTGGCTCCACACCTTCATAATCACCATCATTACGTCATCTCATTGTGGGTATGACTTGTAGACAACCTACAAGGTATACCCTGGGCAACGTTCTGTTCGCACAGGGCAACTAAAAGACTACATACACGGCGACCGAATTACATACTACGTCTCCCTCAGTTAAATATTTCATACGCTAGCAAATGTAGGATTTTAAAATGTACCTACATTTGCGTGGAAACCACCATGTTGGTTTTTACCATGCTCCCTACCTTAGTACTCGCCCAAATTATCTGAATATGTTCATTAATGGGTAGGGATGAGACAGATAAAATTGTATAGGAAGTGTACCCACATTCGTGCGAAGGGGAAGGGGGAGTTAACATGTGTTCTTCCTCCCATGTTTTACGTATTACTACTAAGCTGGATTATAAGTATAATTATTACCCTAATGGAGTTAGGGATGAGGATGGCATAGTTTTAGGGTAAATGTACCTGCAATTGCGTGGAGGAATAGTGGGAAATCATCATATTATCACTTCAACTGAACGTATTATCTTTGAAAGCCAAAAAAACACCAGCCAACTCGCTATAAATATTGAGATATCGAGTGATATTTATGTTTCGCACTTTCGAGAGAGGAGGGTTTTAACCCCTAAAACTTCACCCTCAGCACACACCCTAATTTCACACACGACATCCAATTTATTTGTGATGTGCAAAATAAATAGCTCATATTTTACCATTCAATAATCGTACCCAGGGGAGAAATCAACCATGTCATCGCTCTTGCGTGTCAGTCACATTGTTTATAATGAGTCCCAGTGAAAGTTCAAACATTTTGAAAGTTTTGTACAAATATACAGATCAATAGAGTTTTTGAACCTCATTCAAATTTCTACAACATCGGAGAGCTTGTAAAAATATCGTCATACATTCACCAATTCACTAGCATTATACGGCGCTAATGACGGAGCATGTATGACTCGGTGTATGGATGTTGTTGAAGCGAAGGAAGTATGCAAGGATAGGGAAGTGTGGAGGAAGCTAATGAGGATAGATCAAGTACGGAGTTATATCAAATAAATAATAATAATATTTAGCACCGCGTCTTACTACCCGTTCGGGTTATACGCTTAAGTACTAATTACGCTAATGGATTAGGATTTGGTAGGGTTGAATTTAGAAGAAGTGAACCCGCATTTGCGTGGAGGTAGAGTGGAAAACCATTTAGGAAAAGCCACCCCCAGTTCACCCGACCGAGATTCGAACCTCGATCTCCCCGTCCTCAGCGGTCGAGCTCAACACGACTAGCGCGTTAGCCAACTACGCCACCGAGGCGGGTATGTATATATATATATATATCAAATAAAGATAAATTTAAGAAAATTTCTCCACTGCTTACTATCCATCAAGTCTATACGCATTTGACTACAAAGAATGAGTAAGGTAGAATTTAGATGAAATGGACTCACATTTGCACGCACAGAGAATGAGAAACCATTCAGGAAAAACTACGCTCAGATCACTCAACAGGGACGCGAACCTTGACCTCCCCATCAACCGCGATCCAGGCTGTCGTGAGTTTCACGCTTTATACCACACTAGCACCGGAGCAGGTATATAAACTACTCCAGTTTAATAAAAGCCGTAGGAACAGGTTTCTTAAAACATATTCCTTGTTGTCTGTTTTGTACATAGGCCGACATGAGATTTATTTTATAACACACCTTAGCTATTCTTCAGTAATTTAATCTCATGACAAACATTGACAAAAACTCGACAAAGAGTTGAATGAATACTACTCAGTTTTGAAAGGTTTTATGTTTGCTTGTAAAACACTGGTTAAAAAATAACTTCCCCCTTACCCTTCCTCTCTCTCTTATGCCAGACACGGCCCGCCTACAATCACTACTAAAATTATTGTTCTATGTAAAAATAAAATAATACTTGATTTTGTTGTTGTTGTTGCCCGGAGATGGGGCTCTGTTTTTCTGTTGCTGTTTTTGTTTTGTTTTTTGCGAAGACAAAGAAAGGAAGGTATAAAAAGCTAAGATTGGTTCCAAGTGTCAACAGCGCTTGCGCGTGACAGATTGAAACGCGTCTATACGTGCCTATCTCATATTAGCGTTGTCATTAGTAGTATTAGCTTATTTAATGGGCTCTTTTGAACTTGAAGTTATTGTATTTTGGAGGTGAACGATCGCCGAGACAAACATATAAGCTTTTTCTTTGTGTTTATTCACACATGCACACGCATGTTCTTACACTCTTACACGTTCGTACACATCGTTTACCATGAAAGGTAGCAGTCTAACCTTGATCGATTACAATATCACCCTATATTATAAGCTTTACCATAGTTAGATATCATATTCTGAAAATTGAAAAATGACACCTGGAAATGGGAATCGAACCCGGGACCTTTGGCTTAGTACGCCAATGCTCATATTTTAAGGCAAAGTCTATGATGGACTTGGCGTACTAAACCAAAGGTCCCGGGTTCGATTCCCGTGTCCAGGTGCCATTTTTCAATGTTCAGAATATGATATTTAACTGGAGTAATTACCATTAATATAGCTTCGGCTATTTACTCTTAACGTATTTACCATAGTGTAATAATACAGAGTAAACTTGTTACTTCTCAGTGTAGACGGGGGGTACATATCAGGTAAATATACTTCTATCAATGATTTTACTTAAACGCGCGAAGTTCCTATTATAACGTTTTTAAACAATTGCAAAAAAAAAGCATTGTAATATATTTTTCCAGTGAGCAACTTAAACTTTCTAACCATTGGAAGGGGATGATTAGTAGTGTGAAGTGAATATGCCTGGTATTTACTATGTGTTTTAAGGTGGGGATTTAGGTAACACGAGAAAATGACAGTGTTTTTGCAGTTTTTATAACAAAACCTTTTTTGACCAAAATAAATTTAAAAAAATATATTATTATTTAGCACCGCATCTTACTACCCGTTCGGGTTATAGGCTTAAGTACTAATTACGCTAATGGATTAGGAATTGGGAATGTTGTATAGAGGAAGTGAACCCGCATTTGCGTGGAGGGAGAGTGGAAAACCATTTAGGAAAAACCACCCCCAGTTCACCCGACCGAGATTCGAACACTCGATCTCCCCGTCCTCGGCAGTCAAAATAAAATATTGATTTAATAAAAACATAAGAGTCTAATTTTTTTCACTGGTGATATCAACAGTTGATGCATATCTGACATCAGCATACTGGCAGTAGAGGACAAACTTTTTAAATGAACAGATAAAAGTGGTCATTAAATGCCAGGACACCCTTGATAAATATTCAACAACTGTTAAGGTCACCATGTGAAGAAAATTAAACTCCATGTTTGTACTGAAGCAATGTTTGATTTATTTTTACCAAAATATGTTTTTGCTATAACAACTGCAAAAACACTGACCTTTCTTCGTGTTCCCTACATCCCCACCTTAAGCTTTCTAGCTGAGTGAATATAGCTAGGAAATTGATTTTGGCTAGTGGGTATTGGGATATATGCATCTTAAACTAGCTACCCTAAGGTATAGGATTAGGAAAGTGGGTACAGCTTCATATAGACTCCCTAGAAATCCAAATATAGACCCCACACATAAATCAAAATTAGCGATTACATAATTTAAATTAGCGAATATATAATTTCACCTAATATTTCCTAAAATCGTATGGGAGAGTAAGTTGACCCCCCTCCTCCCCCGCCACCCTCCAAGTGTACACCCAGCTACGCCACTGAAATGAAGTAGGCCTCCATCTAATTGAGCCTGGGGCGCATGCACTCTGGTGAGGCGGAAGAAGTAGACGCACACCTGCCCGATTTGCCACACCTTAAAAAAAAAAAACGCTGGCCATATTAGTGCCTAACACCTCTGGGCACCTCTGCAACACTTTGTTCAGGGAGTGTCTCATGCGGTTAGGGAGGTCAGCCCCATACCCTGGAGGAATTGTTTCGAACCCCACATAATGAATGAAAATATTTAGTATTTGTGTGTGTGTGTTAATTCTGTTACCCACGCGATTGGGTTGGGATGTTTCTGTGCTAGGCAGGGTGGTCGGACATCCCGATTTCAACATCAATAGCTGCATTGACTTTGTAATCGTCTCCTCGGGGTGGAAACTGTCCCGTTAATCCAATTTTGCAGTAAGCCTAGTGATACTAGAAGTACTAAAACAACCCTTGACAATTGACAAAGTGACCCAGTGAAGTTGTAAACTGATATTATTAAAGACACTCTTATCCCCTTTCAAACATGCAATCTACCTCAAGCTGTCACTGCAGCCCAACCCTCCCCTGCAAACTACTCCCAACAAACCTCTCCTGAAGTAGTTTTTTTTTTTTATTTAGCATCGCGTCTTACTACCCGTTCGGGTTATACGCTTAAGTACTAATTACACTAATGGATTAGGATTTGGGAAGGTTGAATTTAGAGGAAGTGAACCCGCATTTGCGTGGAGGGAGAGTGGAAAACCATTTAGGAAAAACCACCCTCAGTTCACCCGACCGAGATTCGAACCTTGATCTCCCCGTCCTTGGTGGTCTGGCTCAACACGACTGGCACGTTAGCCAACTACGCCACCAAGGCGGGTTCTCCTGAAGTAAACACACAGGAAGGGTCCACCAAAGCGATGAGAAGTGTTGCACACGTCTAAACATTCCGCGATATTCAAGAAGTAGTTTCATATTTAAAAATAAGTCTCATACCAAAATGGAGACGAAAGGATCAACATGTCTCTATAAGATTAAAATCTTTGAAGGTTTTTTTTAAAATAAAAATATTAAATTAGTTAACTTTTGTTCGTGCTTCCCACGAAATGTTGCTGCTCTGAGATCAAAGTAAATGGTTGGAAACATAGATCTAGTTTTCCCTAAAACAATTAAAATCAATTTTTAACATGGCCTCAACAGAAGATTTTAAGATAGTTAAGGATTTTTTAGGCATTTTAATGCTTCAAAACTATCATTCTCATAATAAATACAACCATGTGAGGATATTGTCCTCCAAGGGGGTTCTGTCCTAGCTATTAACTAAAAGGTAGAGAGAGAGAGGAATTGAAAACCTTACAGGTAAGCAGATAAGACGAGCCTGACGTACTTATCCAAGTGCTCCACTGGGGTGAGTGTTTAATTTAATAAAATTAACTGATTTGGTAACCCTCATCTTAGGTTAGGTCGGTATGTTATTCTTGTGCTACTGTAACACTACTTGGATATAAAGAACAGATATACTCACAATTAAGAATTTGTTATTTGGGTATGTCAATTCTGAAACTACAAAATTGTTAAAACAGGCCTCAGTTATCTTAAAATGTTCTTTAGAAACTTTGTTTTTTAAAAAAAGTACTAATTGTTTGAGGGAGTCTAGATCTATGATTCAAAATTCTTAATTTAATCTCAGAATTCAGATACAAAGCTTGTTATTCAACAAAATTTTTAATAGTAAAATTACAATTTTCACACATTAATTTGGGGGGGTAGGGAACGTGAGAAAAGGCCAGTGGTTTTTTCAGTTGCTATATAAAAAAAAAAAAAATTGTGTCCAAAATAAATAAAATATTGCTCTAATAGACACAGAGTTTAAATTTCTTAACATGGCGATATCAATTGTCAATGAATATCTGTCATGGGCATAACAGAATTAGAAGACAAACTTTTTAAATGAAAAGAAAAAGTGGTCATTCAATTCCAGAACACTTTGATAGATATTCAACAAGTGTTAAGGTCACCATGTGAAGAAAATTAAACTCTGTGTTTGTACTAAAGCAATATTTGATTTATTTTGACCAAAAAAAGTTTTTATATAAAAAAAATATATAAACACTTACCATTTCTCGTTAATTTCACGATTACATGATTTTTTTAATTTAAATTATGAAACTTAAAATGTAAATTTTTAAATCCCACCTCGCCGTGATCATTAATTACTTCCAAATAATAAACTCATTCTCAAATAGTATGGTAAGTTTTTGCTGGTGTACGCTTGTGTCTGTGAGAGAATCTTAAAGGACAGCTGTTTTTTTTAAGCTTTCTCAGAGGATTCTAGTTTTGCAATGTGACGTGCAACGCAATTTGTATATCATTCCTTCTCTAGCCACCTTTTATTTTGACTATCAAAATTAAAATGTTCTATTAATAGACGCATTAGAGGATTGAAATGAAACTCACTTTGTCTAGTTATCTCCGCAAGCAATCTAAGCTTTATTTAAGTCGTGTTCCTAATCTACTTATGTGCTTAGCTAAGAGATCTTACACGGGTTTCATTTAATAGAATGAAGGAATTTCCAGTCAGAGCATAAAGTAACATATGTAGCGATACACACACTGTCATTTCATTAACTAACAGAACTATGTATTATGCCCTTTCATATGTATGCCTTACAGCACGTCTTACTGGTCTACTTGTCTGGGCTATACACATATTTACACTAATGGGGCAGGTAGACTTGAGAAAAATGTACCCTCATTTTCGTGAAGGGAAAGTGAGAAACCATTTAGTAAAATAACACTCTCATTACACCCAGCCTGGATTTTAAACCCGACCCCCTTTGTCATAAGTAATCCAGTATATTATAAGAATGACACCCCAGACGGTGCGGCCACTGATGCGGGTCTCTCTTATAACATCTAAAACCACTGTGTCATTTAAGTTACCAAAATTAACAATGTCATCTCATGGCTAGCTAATATGCTTAATTCTGACCCAGATGCATCGCTGTACACGTGTACTTAGACGCCTGATTCGTCATTTATTGTTTACCCATTACGTCAAGGTTGGGATTCGAAAACCATCGGGGTGTTTCGGGGGTGTCTTTTTCTTAAATGGTTATTTCCTCCCCTTCTCTCCACCAAATTGAGGGAATATTTTCTCTAAATTCTACCTTAATCCTCCCTAGGCTTATTAGTGTAATTATATGGACAACGTGGACGAGTAGAAAGACACTGAGGATATAAAATAACTCGGACTTGAGAGGGTTGAGTTCTATTTCCCAACCGGCTTGTACTAGGAATACGTCTACTTAAAATACGTCCTCCTGAACCTGTGTTCTTGGATCACGGGAAGGCCTGAACGGGCAGTGTGGTGCGAAGCACAACAAAATAAAAGAATGTAGTGACGCGCTACTAAACTAAAAAGAACATTTCAAGCTTTTCTGCAATTGAAAAACTGGCTAGCGCCGTGGACAATGGGTCTTCACGAACTACATGAGGAGTCTTAGTTCCGCATTCCGAGCACAGTGTCACACGTAGAGAGACGCTATTTACAACAATATGGAGTCCAGCGACGAATAAACAATGAGCGCTAGCGCTTTCAAATTAAATTCCACCGAAACACTTCTTAAATGACCCATTTCAAGAGCCAACTCAACGCGTATCACAGGAGAGTAAATGAAACGATGTTTAAAAGTCGTCGCGTATTACTCCCACTTTTAATTTTTTTAAATAAACAGTCTTAAGTCGAATATCACCTTCTTGACTCCAAGTTTTCCCCGACTGAGATTTGAGCCCCTATCTCCCTTATCACCGAAAGCCCAGTCTACTGAGAGACTGATGCCCTAGTCACATGATCACCAGGTCAAATGTCACATTTAAAATTGATGGGATGGAACGGACGAAATTTATTTTACAGTTATTATTTGCAGTCATTTAGAAAATGTTCCCCTTCCTCGGTAAAGGACCACCAATCTCAATCCAAGATAAACATATAAATAAGATAGGCCTGAAAGGGTGGACCAAAAGCAGGCATAGCACTGGATTAATGTAGTATCTGCAGTCTTCACTAAACAAAGGTGAAATTTATATTATATATATATATATATTTTGTTTCAAAACCTTTATATATTTTATGTGTACTAAAATGTTTTCAGTTAACACAAAATCATCTGCCCAGCTACATAAAAAATACAATGATAATAATATTATTTGTGATCTGCATCTTAGTAGTCATCCGGCTCAAAAGCATATTTGCATTAGATAAGGTAGCGGGATGATAAAATTAGAATTGTCGAGGAAACATACCAGCATTTTCTTGGAAGGTGAGTGAAAAACAATTTAATATAAAAACGTTTTAATACATCCAGTCGGAATTTGAGTCCCAACCATTCTTTCACTGACAAACCAAATTATAATAAATTGCCGCCTTTGTCCACGTGACCATAAGCGTTGGAAATAGAGGGGCCAAGGGTATATCCTTCCCCCCTATTTTCTCGCAGGGATAAGTGAGGTAAGGGTGTGGGGTAGGCAAAATCGTGCAATGACTTATTTGCGATCAGTGAACAAGCTTGATTAGACAAAAGCTGGATTCACACGCTTACCGAAAATAAAAAGCAGAATCTGCTTGAGTATCGCAGCAACTCACACTCTGTATGTTGACCCATGATGCATTGCAACAATAATTTAAAACAGCTGACTATCAACTCTTTTTCCTAGTTGATAAACATATCTTTTAGATCATTGTTAGGATGAATGTTTTCAAATTATAACGCTGTGTCGTGGCACAATCCAATACATGGCTACACACACCTTTCATTAACGGGTTATTTCAAATCTTCTCACAACTGCCAACAAAGCTGTCTGCTCGCTTCTGGCTGTACGGCGCATGCGTGTTCAAATGCGCATGCGCACTGATTTTAGATGATTGAGTTTGAGATTTGATTGTCTCTCCTGTGCCGAACATCTCGGGCAGAGCGGACGAAGAAGAGGCGAGTTGAACTTTAGCAGAACAGTTTGCGACGATGAGGCGAAAATCTTGTGATTGGTTTAGAGCTCGTAACGTGATCAAGTTTCTGTTCCGCGTTTATTTTTCGGCGAACATGTGAATCCACAGTAATGTTTTATTCGCATGACTTAAGACTTATCATACACACATGTGTCCAACTGGTCTCAAATATATTGTTTTGTAGCTGCACGGGGAAAGGAATATAATAGTAGCCTATTTATAAACAAACTTTCATTCAAACACGCTACGATTTTTTGTATCACTAATATTACTACTATATTCTAGAACAATCATTAAATACCAGACCCGGTGGTCGAATGGTCTAAGATGCGATTATTTTTGTAATGGACTAGACTGCCGATTACGGGGAGATCAGGGTTTTAATACCTGTCGGGTGCAATGATAAAAAAAATTTCCTTAGTTGTTTTACCCTCTCTCTCTACGCAAATGTGGGTATAACTCCTCTGAACTCAACCCTCTCTGTCCCTGACACATTAGCTTAATTAGTACATATGCGCATAGTCCGAATGTGTAGTGAGATACAGACGCCTAATTATATTTGTCCTTGAGCATGGACGTCACTGACTTAATGATTGGTGAGAGAGAGGGAGGGAGGGGACAGAATGAACCCATTTTCACTTTAAACTAGAAAATAAAAATAATTTTGGACCAAGTGAACAACACGAATGATATGCAAGCGAAAAAAAAAAAGCTAAAAGTGGATTTACAGTTTTTCTCAATAAATATTTATTATTGTTAAATCAATTTAGTTCCTATCTAAAAAGTGAGGTCTGAGAGTTGTCGGAAGGTAAGGTTACGCCTTTCCTTTAGCAAGCAATATAATTTAATATATATTTAATAAATGACAGTAGAAATTTAATAGTCACATTTTCATAGCTTAAAAATAAAAATTTAGACGTAAGTATTGATTTATAAATGGTATTAATAACGGAAGTAAAACAATGATTTTTGCATAGTGTCTTACTACCCGTTCGGGTTATACGCCTATGTGTTAGTTATGCTTATATGTTAGAGATTATGAAGGTTGAATTTAGAGGAAGTGTTCTCAAGTCTGCGTAGAGGGAGAATGGAAAATAATTGAGAAAAAACCACCTCCAGTGGACCCAGCTCGGATCGAAACAAGATCTCCCCATCTCCAGCAGTCGAGTTTATTGGGAGTGTAGTGCAATAGACCATGTGGCCACTGAAGTGCGTAGTAAAACCATTAAAAAAACTAAGTAAATTGAAGGAGGAATTTAGTGCAGGCTCTTGGTTGTTGAATATTTAAAAGTCTGAAACTCTTATTTGGTAGGTATTGATAAGGTGGGTCCATTATAATTCACTTTTCTACTTATTTTACGTTATTAAGGATATCCCATTTGAGCAGATTATTGGAGGAAACTTGTGTGACGACGCCCATGACCTTGCCAATGACTTTGTCAAAGTCCCTCCTCTCCTATTTCCCCTGCCCTTTTTCGTGTTTTCTAAGGGAAATAAATCCGTAACAGTTCAATGGCTGGCCATCTTTGTACCAGTGCTATCTAGCGTAGACAAATGGGACTAATCTCCCGGATCTGTGTACCTGAGCCACGCGACTTCTTGTAAATATAATCCATTCAACGGTAATGTCCCGGCTCGAGGTCAACGCGAAGAGTTCTCCGTGTCAGGCTCATGTGTGTATGTCGCTCACGTATGTCCGAGACATGGTCATAACAAGTAATGTCTAGTGGCGAGTACTGTAATGTACTATACGGAGGACATCACAAAGGTTTTCTAAACCATCTCGAACATTTAACAATCCCGTGTCAAGCGCTAAGTATGGGTTTGGGTCATGGAGAGCTTTCAAACCCGATACCAAGGATTATATTGTTTTTATTTTATACGGTGTGGTCAGTTTGGTTCATAATTTTTCTTAAATTTGATTGTATTAAGGTGACCTGGTGGTCTAGGGGTAAGGTGTCATACTTCTGTGCTGGGTTCAATCCTTGGTCCTGGCACAGATTTATCTGATTGCCAAACCCTTCCTTTCACCTCTGACAAGACGTGTATTAATCACAACTTGTGAATGTGTGGAATGCCAGGCCTCCACCGTAGTTCGGATCCCACGTCAAATTGTAGGTCATCAATTTCATCTCACAATCACCCTACCATTAGGACTACACATTAGCGTAAGCACGTAATCCGAACGGGTAGAAAGACTTGGTGCTAATAATAATTATTGTATTACTTAATTATCTATTTTAAAATGTTAAGTCCTTTTAGGATCTAATCCCCCAAAGACAGTTTAATCCCAAAGCCCTGAAGGAATATATTATATTTATAAAATTAAATGAACCACCTCGGTGGCTGCATGGTCTAAGGCGTTACTCTCGCAGTAGAGTGCCGATGACTGGAAGGTTGAGTTTCGAATCTTGGTCAGGTGTACTGAGGTTTTTTTCCTCCAAAAATAGTTTCCACTCTTCCTTCATGCAAATTCGGGTACACTTCTTCTAAATATAACCTTCCTCATCCCTAAATCCATTAACTTAATTAATATATAAGCGTATAACCCGAATGTGCAGTAGGACGCGGTGCTTAAAAATATGAAATTATTACTGATCTAGACTGTGTTACCTTTTTAGTAGTATTTTATTTTTTGCCATTTTCAATCTATTTAATTCTATTACGGTATTTTTCTTTCCACGTCCTGACAAGGTGGACGAAGGTTAAATTGAGATGAAGTGTGCCCGTATTTGCGTGGAGGGAAAAGGGTAAACTGCTTAGGGAAAAGAGGCTAAATACACCCAGCCGGGATTTGAGCTCCACCTATCCCTTCCCCCACAATCCCAGATTAGATGAGACTGACATCTTGGATCACGTGTTCACTGGGTCAAGTTTCAAATATATATATTTTTTTAATTATTGGTGGTGTTCAGCTGCATTTCCCTATTCCTTTAGATGAGATAGTTCAAGTTGCGGTTAGTCAGTACTTTAACTAGAGCGTATCAATTATAAACCACACATTCACCTGTTGCTCCTAAGTTAGCTCTGCCCACGACCATACCCGCACTTCTACCGTTACAAACGTTCAAGTAAAGTTAATTATTTTCGGTCCTTCCCCCTCCCAAATGGTCGGAGCGTTCTGTTTCCTCGAACATGGAAATGATACGTTTCTGCAGCTTAGTTCGTGCTGCCATTAGCACAGTTGCCGGCGCCTGGGCTTAGGGACTTTGCGGGTGTTTGGTCAGTAGGACTTTACTCACTGCCTGTGGCCTACTGGATGAAGACTGGACTTCTGGGCTGAAAGATCCAGTTTCTATACCTTTACTTTGTATCTTCAATTTACCCCGAAAGGAAGCTTACCTTGCTTAGTTACACTATAGTGTAACTTAAGATAGAATCAGTCAACGTAAGACTACCTCATTAAAATGTAAATGATGGGTACTTAAATTAGCGTGTGTAGGCTATTATTAAGTTTTTTTGGACCTCACATTTTAACTCATGGGTTATTTAACAGTAGGCCTAAAGACTCAGGGATAGCTACGGGAAGTGCACCAACATTTGTAGTGAGGGATAGGATAATAAAATCACAGTGATAAAAATAACACATAGAAAATCTTCTTCTGTGTTTCCGTATGAAATTCGATCGAACCTTAAACCTCTCGTCCCTGGCAATGATGTTCATTGAGATGATAACTTCTTAGATCACGTGAATATCGCTACAATTACTCTGGTTATTAGTGAAAGAATCTCTGAGACGTATTGCAAACGTCCAGAAATTTCACGTTATTTAAGAGGTGGTTTGCAGTGGCGTGGCGTGTTGCCAGGGTAAGAGTAGCTTTTTTGAAATTTACCTGTGTAATTTTTTTCGTCACTCATTAGTAGAGATAGGGTAAATTCGCTTTTGCAAAAAACGCGAAAAGAAAAAAAAGGGTCGAAAATAGGGTATTTATAAGTTTTCTTTGCGTTTCATGGCATTTGAAAGTGTTTAAAGCGATTTTTATTTCGCGAATTAACGCGAAAAACGTGATTTTGAGAGTATTTTAGCTAAATTATTCTATTTAGCGAAATAGACGCGAATTCCCTGAAAATGCTGTGCATTTAAATAAAATGCTGAGAATTTCTATAAAACGATGTTTTTCAGCGGAAATAAGTGATTAAAAAATCATTGAGTTTCACTCGTCTGTGTGCTTCAGCTCGGGTTTTACTTGCATCCTGTGCCTTCCACAGCCCATCCGGCTAATCGCCAAATTCCGTTAATCGTTGCTTTTATCATAAATCCTTTGTATAGGCCCTAAAAACATTGACGAAAGACATTTTTACCTATTTTGCTACAAAATGCTAAATTATGCCACAAAACGCTAAGTCTCCAATAATTAATGCTAAAAAAACTGAAAATTAATGCTATTTTACCCTATCTCTACTCAATAGGGCACTCATTTTACAAGTATCAACTGAATCCATTTCCATGTAGATCATTGATCAGAGCTTATGTCTGATGGTCAAATGAATACTGAGTTGGACAAAACATATGACCACTACACAGACAGTTTATGTGGACCAGTACAATTTTAACGAGATTTGTTTACCCTGGCAACATTCCATGATACGCCACTGGTGGTATGTTATTTCAAAATATGGTTTGCAGAAGTGTTGAGGATAAAAGTATCAAAATGTCCTACATGATTTAAAACCCTACATCTTAAGTTTGACATTTATTTTAGAAAAACACGAAAAGGTTAAATCACGTTTCACGTGAAAAGAGATCGAAATAAATGACTATAAGCAGGACCCGGATTTCAATGACCTAAATATGATACAAAATGACCTAAAAATTACACCAAAAAAAATCCCTCAAATTTTAAACACATTACCTAAACATATGAATGAAAGCTCGTTATAAATACACATAGCTAAATCAAACCCGCACTTTACGCATGTAAGATGCAATAAAAAGCCTTAACAGATAAACTCTTGTATTCCGCTAAGTATAACATTGATTTATAAATATTACTGGTTTCAGAAGTAATAGCCATCCGCTCCCAACGCAACCCTCTCTAGCCTATTTGCAATGTCTCACCAGGAATGTGTATCTTACAACCATACAAGCAAAGAGGACTCAAAGCTCATTGCCTACGTCTATTATTTCGATGGTTATTGTTTAGTTAAATAATGTATATTTGAGCATTTATTCATCTATAAAAAATCTATAGTGTTTTAAAATACACTTATTCAACCTGAGTGCCTTAAAATAACTCAAAAATGCCTAAACATGACTAAAAAAATCTCAAAATGTCTCAAAGATGTCTAAAAATAACGCAAAACTAAAAAAACTACTTATACTACTTATAAAATGTACGTTTTTACAACAAGGGTATCATGAGCAGAGCATATGTACTTTTGAGAATTGTATGTGAGGAAGCCAAAAAATATGACATAATCAAATCCAGGCTTTGGCTATAAGCATAACTCTAACATTCTTCTAACAAATAGTTACTCTTTATCAGGGTCACAACCAAGAATTCTAAGATAATTGAGGATTGATTGAATGATTTTGAATCTTCAGAACTTCTATTTCCTTAAGAATAAGAGATGAACTTAAACTATATCATTTAATGAAACAGGGTTAAGAGTTAAAATTCAATAAAAAAAACACATTGACATTAGATTGGAAACCGGATAAAAACCCACGATAAACACAACAGGCTATATCGGTGTGTTAATGCAGTCGTAGGGCCAGTTTCATAGTCAGATTTAGTACGCCTCAAGTGCGGTGCTATACTAAATACAAGACGTCACCTACCTGAAATTGAATGGAATGGGCCAGTTTCATAGTCAGATTTAGTACGCCTCAAGTGCGGCGCTATACTAAATACAAGACGTCACCTACCTGAAATTGAATGGAATGGGCCAGTTTCATAGTCAGATTTAGTACGCCTAAAGTGCGAGTCGATACTAAATACAGGACGACACCTACCTAGACCAAAATGGAATGAGCCAGTTTCGCATATGAAACTGGCCCATTCCATTCAATTTCAGGTAGGTGACGTCTTGTATTTAGTATAGCGCCGCACTTGAGGCGTACTAAATCAGACTATGAAACTGGCCCGTAGGCTATGGCTCGTATTCTGGTTGAGGGATACATCTCGTTTTCACGTGGGGCGAAGGCAGGGGGGGAGGGGGATACGAAGAACTCTAAGATCACTAAAAGTGAGTTTAAATCAAACAACTTTGGCACGCAGGTACATTGACACACTGCTTCTATACGCGATACACAAGAATATAATTTAAGAGACATTGATGATGCAACGATCTCTCATTCAATTATAATAATGACCCATTAAATAGCAGATTTGAGGGAATCTGACCAAATCGGCAGTAATATTTATATTGACGTGTATAAAAATATTCCTACGAGTCCTTTCCTACATCATTGGTTCTTAAACTTTTTTTAATCGTGACATCTTTTCATAAGACAACATTATCAGCGACCCCAGGCAGTAATGGTTAAGTTTAGTTTTTTTTTAAATTATCTATTTTGTGTCTGTTTTTTGAGCTGTTAGATCAAATGTAAAATAGAAATAATGAACATATTTAGTTCAAAAAATGCATACATGCAGTTATCTATACATATAATAAAACTAAGTTGGTCTGTACAATCGATTTCGTCTGTTTGTTTCGAGTAAACTCAAAAAGTACTCATCGGATCGAGATGGTCGCTCTTCTGTTATTCTTATATGCCTTATCTTTAAGATTAAAGAGTTAGCTATATACCCTCGCGATTTCTCATCAACGAGTGAAGCAGTGTAAAAAAACTACTTTTAGTGTGGTTTCATTTGTGTTTTAAATTTGCAACCATTCAAATATAGCCTATTAGCTATTACTAACCTTTAATGCATAAGATACCCTCTTTGTAAATCTCCTTGGCAATTAGGGGTTTGTAAATATAAACCAACCATGAATGTAGAATTTATTTTTTCTGTCTTAATTGATCGCCAAATCAACTTTAATCCAAAGAGTAATTTAAAGAATATATTTTAATCTTAAATCCAAAGAGAAATTATATTTTGTGTTGGTTGTTTTATATTCACATAAATATGAAACTCATGATTCTCTAACAAATAAAACTTACACAAAGGTACCGGTAACGTTCAACGTCTTTATGTGATTTAATCTTACATTTACATAAATACATATTCATACAGATAGATTATTCTCCCATTAAAAGACAGAAAATATTAATTAAAATGGTATACAGCAAGCAACAGCACATACAATAGTCGACTGTTTAAATGTTAAGAAATAGATTCCAATAAATTTGTTATAATTATTGTGATATTTTGTTTTTCCCTACCCCTCACACTTACGATTAAATGGAAACACATTTCGGTTTTGGTGAACTTTGGACGTTGTGAACCGAGTATTTGGGCCCATTTTTGTTCAATATTTATAGAGGAGTTGACTGTATATTGAGATGCTGATCGCTTAAACCCCAAGAACTCTGGTGTGTATAGTTCCAAATCCCCCCCTCCCCGAAATAGAATGGTGGCTCTGTTCAAGTCTACTTAGTGACACCAAAAGTTGTGCATTTCGGGTGTATTTTTAAAAACCATGTACAGTGTATGTCAAGCCTAATTCCTTGGGCCACAGGTCAACTTGGAATTTTATCTTTAAACTTAACTAACCAAGGAATTTTAAACTTTAAATTAAAAGTTTGGGAAATCTTTAGGCTGTGCCTCTTAGCCTCTTTCTTTTTTTACAGCCATAGTGAGCCTAGCACATTAAACTTTGTGACTACCTATTCGGTTATCCAAAGAACCAAGAAACATATTATAAAGAATATTGTTGATATTACACTTTCTTTGGGAAACCTTAGTTTTTGTTACTACACATATTGTGAGCCTGAAGTATTAAACTGCGTGAGTGCTGGTGCGGAAGGATGCCAAATAAAGGACCATTTAAATTTTAAACTTTGTATAATTATTATTTATGGTAGGGAAATTAGCCTATGTGAACCTCTTTTTTATTTTACTTTTATCTTAATATAAAAATAAAATGTCTACCTTTATTTTATTTATTTTTTGCTACTCAATCACGCCCAAACCACTGTACCAAATTTTTCTGCTGGAACTTCGCTTTGATATGACTTTGACGTCTGGTTAATATACAAGCTAAGTACAAATTATGTTTGTTTCAAGATGGCGACGACAAAACATTTATCTTTAGCCTTTTTCTCAGCTTATGCTTATTGAATTTTTATTGGATAAACTTTCAAAGGTATTACTATATTAAACATTACGGCCATCTTGAAAAANAAAGACAGAAAATATTAATTAAAATGGTATACAGCAAGCAACAGCACATACAATAGTCGACTGTTTAAATGTTAAGAAATAGATTCCAATAAATTTGTTATAATTATTGTGATATTTTGTTTTTCCCTAC
Source organism: Timema bartmani (assembly GCA_902151455.1). NCBI lineage: Eukaryota > Metazoa > Arthropoda > Insecta > Phasmatodea > Timematidae > Timema > Timema bartmani. Next base: position 129,332 of record CABFWB010000426.1, on the reverse strand, counting down.
CCCTCACACTTACGATTAAATGGAAACACATTTCGGTTTTGGTGAACTTTGGACGTTGTGAACCGAGTATTTGGGCCCATTTTTGTTCAATATTTATAGAGGAGTTGACTGTATATTGAGATGCTGATCGCTTAAACCCCAAGAACTCTGGTGTGTATAGTTCCAAATCCCCCCCTCCCCGAAATAGAATGGTGGCTCTGTTCAAGTCTACTTAGTGACACCAAAAGTTGTGCATTTCGGGTGTATTTTTAAAAACTATGTACAGTGTATGTCAAGCCTAATTCCTTGGGCCACAGGTCAACTTGGAATTTTATCTTTAAACTTAACTAACCAAGGAATTTTAAACTTTAAATTAAAAGTTTGGGAAATCTTTAGGCTGTGCCTCTTAGCCTCTTTCTTTTTTTACAGCCATAGTGAGCCTAGCACATTAAACTTTGTGACTACCTATTCGGTTATCCAAAGAACCAAGAAACATATTATAAAGAATATTGTTGATATTACACTTTCTTTGGGAAACCTTAGTTTTTGTTACGACACATATTGTGAGCCTGAAGTATTAAACTGCGTGAGTGCTGGTGCGGAAGGATGCCAAATAAAGGACCATTTAAATTTTAAACTTTGTATAATTATTATTTATGGTAGGGAAATTAGCCTATGTGAACCTCTTTTTTATTTTACTTTTATCTTAATATAAAAATAAAATGTCTACCTTTATTTTATTTATTTTTTGCTACTCAATCACGCCCAAACCACTGTACCAAATTTTTCTGCTGGAACTTCGCTTTGATATGACTTTGACGTCTGGTTAATATACAAGCTAAGTACAAATTATGTTTGTTTCAAGATGGCGACGACAAAACATTTATATTTAGCCTTTTTCTCAGCTTATGCTTATTGAATTTTTATTGGATAAACTTTCAAAGGTATTACTATATTAAACATTACGGCCATCTTGAAAAAAAATATGTTGGTTATAGAACACTACTTGTTAGCCTACCCATAGCTCTGACTCATAGATTATGGGAAGTTTGACGGTGGGAACAAATAATCTATCATCATATAAATAATATAGGATGTGTATTTGTTGATTTCTATGTATGTACGCGTGTCTGTGTGGTTGTGGGAATGTGTGTAGGTGCTATAACTCCAAAGCCAAGAGAATTAGAAAGCTTAAATCACACTAATATCTAATAATTAAATGTTGTCTGTCTGTTGCTCAAACACTCCCAAACTACAGTATAATTTTAGTAGAAAGAGAACATTTTTTAAAAAAGGCCAGGAATGTAGTGGAATTACTCCAAATACCCCAATCATTTCTAAATATTTGAAATTTTTAAGTGGAGTTTGGAGAAATGGGGGATTTAGAAATTTCCCAAACTTATGTAAAAATCTACTTATCCCTGAACCTGCTTCGGTGACCACATGGTCTAAGGCATCATTCTCGCACCATACTAGACTGCCAATGACGGGGGTATTGGGGTTCGAACCTCGGTTGGGTATAAGGAGGGTGGTTTTCCCTAAATAATTTTCCTCACTACCTCCACGCAAATACGGGTTTATTTCCTCTAGATTAAACCTTTCTCATCCTTAGCTCATTAGCGTAGTTAGTACATAATATGTGTATAGCCTGAAATAGATAGTAAGACATAGTCCTGAAAAATTACTTCTCACTGTGATAGAACATTGAAAAAATGACCGGAAAAGGGAGAAATGAGTCCTCCCCCCAAAAACTTACAAACTAATAGATTAAAACGTTTCCCGTTTGGTAGAAATTTGAATTAATATTTAAATACATATATATTATAGAGATACAGGAAAGTAAACAACCATAAGAATCTGAACATTTATTCTCTTTGCTAAACTGGGATGCTCTTATTTCCACTTTGTTTTTGTAACAATGTATATAATTTATTTTACACATCTTATGATCGTTCTTAGATAAATAATGCGTTCTGTGGATTGCGTTCATTTGGGAACTCAGCTTATGGGGCTGATTAATGTTTAGTTTAGAAGATTGTTTTTAAAATTTATTGGTTGGCATAGGTATTTGGTTTTGGACTGAAAATAAAAAAAAAGAGTGTAACCGGATGTTGAACATAATAATTTGATATAGTTTTGATAAATCTTCAAAAGAAATTTAAGATTTTAACACATACTTAGATCATACTCTGTATTTTGATATAGTGTTTTAGTCAGCATACTTTTCACGTCTTGTAACTGGATTCAAAACAATAAAAGGTGACCTGGTGGTCTAGGGCTAAGGTTTCAGACTTCTGTGCTTGGTGTCCGGGGTTCAATCCTCGGTCCCGGCACAGATTTATCTGATTGCCAAACCCTTCCTTCACCTCTGACAAGACGTGTATTATTTACAACTTGTGAATGTGTGGAATGCCAGGCCTCCGCCGTGGTTCGGATTCCACGTTAAACTGTAGGTCCTCCATTTAATCTCACAATCACCCTACCATTACACATTAGCGTAAGTGCGTATAACCCGAACGGGTAGTAAGACGCGGTGCTTATAATAATAGTAACAAAACAATAAAGGATTGATATTTATACATAATTTAAGATTTAAATACCTTTACCTGTGATTAATTTTACATACTATAAAAGAACAAAGTTAATTTATTGATTGATTCCCAGAACGGATACACCGGCTAGGTTTTTCTGCGCCTCCGAAATTTTGTGATGTTTTTCTTTCCTTACGATAAAAACACCCAATAATCCACTTTTAGAATGTTTGTCTGTCTGTCCATTTGTTTGTTTCCAGTAAAGTCAAAAATTATTCATCAGATCGAGACGGGACTTCTTCTGTTATGCTCTTTATTTTTTAGAGAACCATGGTAAGCTATATATCATCACACTAGTTCATCAGTAAGAAAAATAGTTTTGAAAAAACCGAGCGTAAACAGTGAACATTCGTCGCGGCTGGTTTTGAGGTTATACCTACATAAGTTGGCACGTGATGTAAGCTGGGGTGTGAAGGGGGAAGGGATGGGGGCACATCCATGTTTTTTCTTGAATCTTCACACACACATAAAACACTGCTCTTGAAGTTTAATTCTTTTCTAGCATTTAAAATTGTCGACTGTGTTGATGTATTGTTTAATGAGAGTGAAGCCGCGGGCAAATGCTAGTATTTAATATAATTAATTACTTTTTATAATTTACCAAATTTACATATGAATTTAAAAATAAGAAAACTAGTAGCGGTAATAACTCTTGAAAAGTATTACTAATAAGCACAAAAGTTTTATGAGATGGATGAGCTTACTTATTTTGACACAATAAATTCAGTCTTGGCTTAATATTCAATAGTGAAGGTGTCTCGGAAATTTACACATCGTTTAATCAAGAATGTTATTTCGTTTTATTACAAATAATGTTGAAAGGGCTGATTCACACAAATATATGGTTTCAAATGGTAGGAGAACCGATATTTATAATTCAGAGAGTACTGGGTATTTGACCTTAATACTAGGCCAAATGACATTCAAGGTTTGCTTTGAAAATTCAAGTTTAAGATTTGAATCACTCAAAAGCTCTGCATATTCTTCCAGTGCATTCACTGAGAGATGCTGTACATCTTCTATATTTATACTGGAGGGTTTCGACAACCCTTTCAAACTGAACGGTGTTGATGTCTGGTTGATGATATCTCATGAGCTGTTTTTCCAAACACCCCAAATTATTAGTTGTAAAATCGTTAGTACAAGAAAACCTTTCAAATGAATTATTTTCTACATAAACCTTTCATCAACTTTATCACATAAAATAAAAATAATGGTGTTCTGTACTTGCAGAAACATATTCAGTTTGTTGAACTTCCTACATATTACCTGACATACAAAATAGTTTGCAGATACAAGCATTGTTGTGAAAAAGATCCAATAAATCTTAGTTTGTTCAGACAAAAGTAGCATTACCTCATCTTTTTGCTCAATTAGTCGTCTCAAAGCTCTTCCCCTTGACAGACACCTGACTCATGTATTTAATAGAAGTTTTTCATTGTCAAGAGCCTAAATCTCTGCATGGATTTGCAAAGAGCCGACTATTAAGTGCGAGACTTTTGATAACGTTGATAACATGTGGCATGGAAGTTATTATTCCCGCAATGTGGCTCAAGCCCAAAATTATTACTTTAAATAGTGTTAATTTGTTTTCTTTAATAACTTGGATCACGAGGAAAAAAATAGCAACTTCAAATCCAAAGAGAATTTATAGAAGAAAATTCTTTCTTAAGCCTAAAGAAAGTTTTGTTTAGTTTTGTTAGTTGTTTTATATTCACATTATAAGGTGAAACATTTATTTGATTTTATCTTACATTTATCAAACAAACAGATAATTTCTCCCATTAAAAGACAGCTGATTAATGATTTAACGTCTCAGACCGCATCACAATCAGTTCAGAATATTCCAAAACCAAGAAACTTAGTGAGATAACACATTGCCTACTTGTAAATGATAAAATATATATTATAATACTTCAATTATATGGCTTTAATTTTCTAATGTATGGTTCTGGGAAAGGGCAAATACGTTTATGAGTGTGTAAATAAAATGATAGGTTTAGTTTTAAAACTAGGTGTAAAGTATTTTCCAAGCAAATACTCAATTTTAAAACATGTCGCAACCCAAACTAGTAAAACAGAATGCGTAAAGATATATATTTTTTGGGGATAGATTTGTTTGAAAATAACATACGCAAACATTGAAGAAGACCATTTTGTTTGCTGGTAAAACTTCCATAGAAAAAGAAAAAAAAAACTATTTACATTCGTTGTACTTACTTTAAAAAAATGTTGCGGACATTGAACTCTAGTAAGAACTTTTTCTTGTTTAGTTTTAGAACAAAAAAAAAACCCAGGTAGGCTACTCAATACTCCGGTCACAATCTACGTGACAAGTTGAATAGATATACAAAAACAATAGGCTTACGTTGATGACTGAGACCAATAGGAGAATCCATTGGCAAGCAAGCTTTAAGGGGACAACCTATCAGTGTGTTGAAGTTCGTTGCAGACGTTCAGAAATCCTATAATATTTTGGAAGTGGTTTGTTATCTCAAATGAAGCAGTGGGTTTGGAACGCGATCAAACTCATCCTCATGAGGACAGTAAGAGGAGCTACTTGAATAAATAATTAACAGTCTAGAAAACTGAGAATATCGGCAGGAGGGTTCGTTGTGCTGACCACATGACAGCCTATATCCGCAAATGCTGGCACTATCAGCGCTCACACCATGGATTTATCTTTTTATTACGGTCCACAACCAAATTGATTTAATAGCTATCAATAATAGTGCAAAATTGTACTAAAAACCTTACATTTAAACTATATTAATGAAATATTCTGAAAATTGAAAAATGACACCTGGACACGGGAATCGAACCCGGGACCTCTGGCTTAGTACGCCAATGCTCTAACCACTGAGCTATCCAGGATTCGTCTCGTGCCCTGGGTCATTCTTCACTCATATTTTTTAAGGCAGAGTCTATGATGGACTTAGCGGAAATCGTCGGCTACAAATATGTGCTTATATTGATATCACGAGCCATCGGATAACGCAGCCATCTGCGACTCGGTAGTTGGC
>CABFWB010000426.1:104857-123192 GCA_902151455.1 Timema bartmani | reverse complement strand
ATCCCGTACAATTTAATAATTGTGCAAATGGCAGCATAACAGCCAACTACCGAGTCGCAGATGGCTGCGTTATCCGATGGCTCGTGATATTAATATAATCACATACTTGTAGCCGACGATTTCCGCCAGTCCATCATAGACTCTGCCTTAAAATATGAGTGAAGAATGACCCAGGGCACGAGACGAATCCTGGATAGCTCAGTGGTTAGAGCATTGGCGTACTAAGCCAGAGGTCCCGGGTTCGATTCCCGTGTCCAGGTGTCATTTTTCAATTTTCAGAATATGATATCTAGGTGGAGTAATCCCCACTAATAAGCATAAATAATAGCTCTGGCTATTAATTCTTAATATATTAATGAAGTTATTTCATTTTCAAAGATGTTTTACGCGAAATATCTCATTTCTGAGATCAAAGTAAATAGTTAGAAACATAGATATAGCCTTCACTCAAACAAATAAACTCAATATTTTTAACAAGGACATGTTAGAACATTGTAAGATAATTGAGGATTGTTTTAGTGGTGTTGAAACATCAGAACTGCCATTCTCATGAGAATTGGAGCTGTGTGAGGATATTTTCCATAAAGTAGGTGGCACCCTTGAGAATACATGCCACCCCATGGTTAACGCGTAACTTTCATGGTTCAAAGTTAATACAGGTGTCGCATCTTGGTGCAGTTTTTTGAAGTTAAGGAAGTTGCCTACCTGATTTCCAAGCTGTTTTGCGAAGCGGGTTGCATCTTAACTTGCCGCACCTAATCAGTCTACGCACTATCACACTTAGACATCAATGTACGAAATAGAAATAAAATGATCAGTTCACCCTGCAAGGCCTCTTATTTATTTGATGATAACACTTCCCCTCTTCCTCTGACGAGTTAGCACACTATTTGCGTCTTGAAAACATTGAGTTCCTTTTTAAAATTCTTTTCTTCTTGTTCACTATTCTAGACAGACATATGTTACCACGGACTTTTTTAATCTACATTCTGGCAGGAAGACTCCTAGATGATTTATAAAAATACGTTTGCAATAAACTACTCCAAGATCAAAATAATAATTTTGTGACACTGTAGAACTGTATTTAGAATGGATTAATAATTTATGATTTTTATTTTAACGTTATATCTTCAAAATTCTCTGCATATAACGACAACACATTAACATATAAATGCTATCTTGACCTGACGTGACGTCACAGGTAAGCAACGTCCTTATTCGTCCATGAGTCTTCGTTTTGTCTACCTCCTCTTACTCCGAATCCAGGCTGGCCGCATATGTATACTAATTAAATGAGGAAGAAAGGATTTACAGTAAAGTTACACAAATTTGAGTGGAGGGATAGTGGGAAACTATTGAGTAAAAAAATACTTACAAAATACCCTACCAAGATTCGAACAATGACTTTCCTGTCTCCATCAAACCAGATTATACGAGAAGACTGGTGTAACTGTGCGTGTGCCCAACCAAACTCGTCTATTATGGTTTACTGGTGACGGGGCGGTCAGGGTTTGAATATCGGTCTGGTTTACTTTATCAGTAAATTATTCTTAAATTAAATTTTATCCACAAAACACGTATACAATATTATTTGTGATGAAAAATATTCACTAGCTACTCATTTTGAACAAAATATTTAAACTCAATTTCAAAAAAAATTTGAACTTTCAATAATCAGTCATTTGTCACAATTAATCTTAAAGCTAAAGTTAAAATCACAGTTTCACCCATAAGTATGGGCTAAATATCTAAATTCATCAAGTTGAAACTATATTCAATAAACCGATTTCGTCTGTATAATCGAGTACAGGGTACATGGGAAAGTCCATTTCTAGCTCAAAAATTTCCCTGTAGCCTTAAACTTTGTAAAAAAAAAAATTCCAGTTCGGAACACACAAGACATTCCGATATAGGTATGGTGAGAAGTGTAATATGTTATATGTTATATGTAATATGTAATATGTTATATGTTATACGAGTAAGCCGATTGTAAATAAATCATCAACACATCACTGAGGTATTACTTATTATTTTTATCACCGAGTCTTACTAACCGTTCGGGTTATTATACACCTACGTATTAATTTCACTAATGTATTAGGGATAAGGAAGGTTTAATTTAGAGAAAGGGTACCCGAATTGACGTGGAGGGAGAGTGTAAATACCCTTTAAAAAAAACACCCTCAGTATACCCGACCAAGATAGAATCCCGATCTCTATTGCAAGAGTGACGCCTTCGACCATGCGGCCACCGAAGCGGGTCTGAGCTCTTACCGTTTCAATAAAAGAACTCATGTGAGTGCTGAATTAGGAGTGTAAGTTGACTATTCTCTCACACGCATGTTCCTCGCATGAAGCACGTGTGACATCACACGTAACGTTTGACCTTGGGGTGAGACTACACGTGGACATCCTTGTTTACAATGAGATCCACGTACCAGAGTACACGTGTCAGCCGGTCTACGGTAGTCTTAATTACCTTACACTTTGAGTGATGCGCTATTATCTGTGGGGTGAGACGTGATATTATCTGTGGGGTGAGACGCACTAATATCCGTGGGTTGAGACGTGATATTATCTGTGGTGTGAGACGCACTAATATCCGTGGGGTGAGACGTGATATTATCTGTGGTGTGAGAAGCACTATTATCCGTGGGTTGAGACGTGATATTATCTGTGGTGTGAGACGCACTATTATCCGTGGGTTGAGACGTGATATTATATGTGGTGTGAGACGCACTAATATTCGTGGGGTGAGACGTGATATTATTTGTGGTGTGAGATGCACTAATATCCGTGGGGTGAGACGTGATATTATCTGTGGTGTGAGACGCACTAATATCCGTGGGTTAAGACGTGATATTATCTGTGGTGTGAGACGTGATATTAATTGTGGTGTGAGACGTGATATTATCTATAAGGGGAGACATGCTATTAACCGTGAGCTAGTACGCACTATAATCTGTGAGGAGAGTGTGTTCAAAAATTACCCATTGATTTTTTATAGTTTTATTGTATTTCACAGGAAGATCCTTATCTGACAGTTCTAATTTCATACGTCCATACGCCAAGCAACGCCCTGAACTTGTAAATCAACTTTCAGAAGATGGTGACTATTTTTTCATTTTATTAAAAAAACATTGTAGTTTTTTGACAATGTTTACATTTATTTTAGATGCTCTAAAAGGTTATTCGTACGAAGAAGATTCCTCTTTAGTAATGAGGTCAACAAAGTGTTTGCTTCGGACGCAAGCGTTCTCACATTTTAACAGCTTCTTCAGCTTAGTACCATCAGAACAGAGAGACATGCGTGGACTACGAACACGAGAGACAATGTGGTTTGACCTTGCTGGACTCAGTGTTTGTGTGTGTGTGTGTGTGTGTGTGAGACCTTTGACACGGCTTGACCACCTGCTATCCCAACCACCGGTGGCCGCTCGTAGTGGGGTCAACAGGTCGTCGGGGAGGTCAGCTGACCCACAGACACACAACCACGCACTGGCTGGGCCCATTTCTAGGTCAACGAGCTTAAAACTATTCATGACGATAGTTTCTTCAAACTTCCTATCTGCAAGACCTCCTACAGATATTCGTGTCTTCAACCCTGGAGCTTCATTACCCTCCTCAGGAGCTACTTAAGAAAGTTTGTGTCCTCAACCGTTGAACCTCCCTCCTATTCTCAGAAGCTACTACAAAAATATGTGTCTTAAACCCTGGAACCTCATTACTCTCCTCAAGAGCTCCTTAAGAAAGCTGTGTCCTCAACCGTTGAACCTCCCTCCTATCCTCAAGAGCTTCTACAAAAAGATGTGTCTTAAGCCCTGGAACCTCATTACTCTCCTCAGGAGCTCCTTAAGAAAGCTGTGTCTTCAACCATTGAATCTACTTTATATCCTCAGGAGCTCATATAGAGAGTTGTGTCCTCAAACCTGAAACCTCATGTCTCTCCTTCAGGAGCTCCTACATAGATTTGTATCCTCAAACCTGTGACCTCCTTCCTATCCTCACGAGCTCTTACAGAGAGCTGTGTCCTCAACCCTGGAACCTCCTTCCTATCCTCACAAGTTAATACAGAAAATTGCACCGAGGGGAAGTGAACGAACCTAGATTATAGCTGACAATTCATATTGCATCTTGAGAAAAAGAATATTCACGTCCAGCTAAGCATATACAATCGAAGGGCTAACCCCAAGATTTTGAAAGATGTAGTGTTTACATTAACTTTTTCAAGTTTTGAAGAAATTTCCATTTACAGAATGAGCTTTATGTAAAATTGATGTTATTGTAAAATAGCGGAGATGTTAGTATATGCACGTTTCCCTTTCTTCGTCCTAGTCTTTTAGATTATATATAGTTCACTTATACTCAGAATGTAAATATTAACCCTCCCCACCGTATCATATTAGCTTAATATTGCACGCTAACAGCCAGTGGTGGAAATATACACCTTCCTCACCCTATTGTATTAGCTTATTATAACATTATAACAGCCAATGGTGGAGGTATACACCTTCCTCGCCCTATTGTATTAGCTTATTATAACATTATAACAGCTAGTTGTAGAAGTATACACTTTCCTCGCCCTATTATATTAGCTTATTATAACATTATAACAGCCAGTGGTGGAGGTATACACCTTCCTCGCCCTATTATATTAGCTTATTATAACATTCTAACAGCCAGTGGTGGAGGTATACACCTTCCTCGCCCTATTATATTAGCTTATTATAACATTATAACAGCCAATGGTGGAGGTATACACCTTCCTCGCCCTATTATATTAACTGAATATATTTTGCTGTTAGTAAGTAATGGTAGCCCTACTAAACCTTAGCCATGTATAACCTGGGTCTATCATTATACAATCTTAAAAATCCTTGAAGTTAGGCCCTTTCTCCCCGCGACTGTGCTTCTTGTCACGAATCACAATGGTGACATGAGACATCGTCACGTCACACTACAAGTCGCCTAGACTGCCGCGTCACGTATGCGCTATCGGGACACAGTCTTTATGGCAAAGGAAGAGCGGGGGAAGAGGTCAAGGAAGTTCTGCTTTGAAGCGGTTCGGGTGAGAGGGGGGGAAATTATGACGTTGATTGCATCGCGTCGGCTGAGCAGCTTCCACCTGGGGGGGAATAAGAAAGGGGTGGGTCTAAACATCTGTAAACACAGGCGACTGCTCGGTCTGGCAAATTGTAGAGGTCTAGGCTAAGTGACACATATAAAGCCGCGAGATGACAACCTACCCAACACTTCTTGTATTTTACTTCATCTGTTTTATTTTTTTCAACGCGTATTACCTACCAGTGATGTGAGGTGGACAAATTTATACGGAGACTATTTCTTTTAGTAAAATGTTTCTTCAATTTCTTTGCAAAAATGTTCTCCTCTTTAAATGGAGCTAATGTACTCGTGATATCTCAAATTTTAAGTTAATACTTCAGTTTAATTTATTATAAGGACGTCAACACCAGAAACCTTATCAAATATGTTCCAATAGAGCAATAACAGCGATACTGGTTTTCTTATCACACGCACGTGCTTAGTGATTGAACATGACACTAACGTCGGATCGGCTGCAAACCAAATATGTTAACACCTCACTATTATAATCGAAGCCTTTACGAACAAATCTCCTTATTTTGTGCTTCAATTATTTGAAATTTTTACATGGAAATTTTCCGATTGGGAATTTATTGGAAATTTTCTATTGTTACTTATTAGATCCACATTTGAATACGCTATTGTAGGGATGATTAAGGTAGAAATCAGGAAAAATGTAACCATATTTGAACGACGTTAAGAGCGGGAAATTATTTAGGACCAAACAACTTGAGAACACCGGGCCGGCATATCTCCGTCCTTCTCGTCACCAGAAAACCAGACTAGATGAGTGTGACGTTTAATACGTGTGCTCACAGATAATTATCTTAGTTGTTACGTTATAGCTTACACTATTATTGAAGCAGGTTTAAAATGTCACTCTTCGTGTTGGACTGGCCTGCTGATAACCGAGAGATCGGGGTTCGACTCCTGGTCGGGTATACTGAGGGTGGTGTTCCTAAATGGTTTCCCACTCTCTTTCCGCGCGAATTCGGGTAGATTACTTCTAAACTTATTCCTTCCTCATCTCTACACCATTAGAGTAATTATCATATTTAGGTATAACCTGAACAGGCAGTGAGACGCGATGAGCAGAACCTGGTTTAATAATATCCATCCGTATTGCTAAATGGTTCGAGATACTGACTCTAGGGGATAGTCGCACTCGCCTTTAAACTGGATTAAACCTAAAGTTACAGCATCAACCTTAAACACAAGCTTGAATCTTAAAGTAATAATACGAGAATAAAAGAATACTGAATCTATTCAGACGACTCATGTTATTTGAAGTGTCCTCAAGGCCCGTAGTTGACTTCTTTAAGCCCGAGGTCACTAACGGTGCGGGCCCTAAAAGGGTTTGAAACATAAAACCAACACACGTGAATAGCGCATGCAATGTTGGTTTCACTATCATGAGTTGCAATCACGACTATGTGACGTCACGATGCTTGGCGCCGACTGCAGTGTCTTCGTGAAGCTCCAACCTCTGGACATAAGACATCGACATTTTATTGGGATGATTCCAAGTTGCGAACAATGGTCTGGACAAATCCACGATCAATGGACGAGGCCAACAATACATAATCATTATGCTGGCCTTACTTTAGACTTTAGAGTTTCACGAATCGAAAGGTTGGATAATGTAAGTTACCACGAGTCAAGGTGGGATGGAAGTCACTATGAGCTAAGGTGGGATGGAAGTCACTATGAGACAAGGTGGGATGGAAGTCACTTATGAGCTAAGGTGGGGTGGAAGTCACTATGAGACAAGGTGGGATGGAAGTCACTATGAGCTAAGGTGGGGTGGAAGTCACAATGAGCTAAGGTGGGGTGGAAGTCACTATGAGTTAAGGTGGGGTGGAAGTCACTATAAGATGTTATCAATAGAAACTAGCGAGGAATGTAAATCCAAAATAGCTAAGATGGAGTGGGAAATGTCAACACGAGCTAAATTTGGATGGATATCAAATCGAATTAAGACTATTTTTTTCTTCTATATTAATAAATGCATGGTTTGTCTGTCATGAACGTCGCACGATATTTACCGCATGCAGAGGTCTTAAATTTAAATATTAGTAGCCCCTGTACATGAACATGTGCACACTGAAGGAAGAATTTTGAAATTATTACTATAATTTTTTTGATTAATAAAAAATAAAGGAATATTAACGCCGCGAGAAAGTTTTACCATTACATTTCATACAAATATTTTTAATGCAGATTGGTTGCCATGGAGAGTAAACAAGAGGAGTTTGGTATCTACAAAATACTCTTCTTCTCATGTTTCCGTGATTTATTCATATTTAATAAATGTTGGGATCTATTTCAATTAAATAGCTTTTATATATTGATATGGTTTCTACCTGTAAGCCCTTTTACCCTTTAACCTTTTCACACCTTAGCCTTTTTACCTTTTACCCTTCACCCTTCATACCCTACACCCTTTATACAACGTTTTACAACATTTTAAACTTTTTACCCTGCAATATTTCTCCGGGATCAAGCTGGGAAATTAATGTAAAATGGGATGAAAAGACCAAAAATGGTAAAAGTAAGTCTAATCAAAAAGGGCACTTAGACCAATATGTAAATATATATATATATATATATATATATATGCAAAATGTCCAAATTTGATTAAAATGTCAAAAATGAAACAATGGGAAAAAAGGGCACATCAACTGAGCAAATAAAAGGGCGAAAAGAATTAAATATGTTAAAAATAAGGGCAAAAAGAAAGTCATAAAAAATAAAAATTATTGAAGTAAAGCTTAAGATTAAAAAGCCGCAAAAGGGCCAAAAAGGGAAAAGGAGCTAGCAGGGTAAAAGGCGTAAACGGGGCAGGTAGGGTACATGTGATAAAAAGTGTGTCGGGTATTAAGAGTGTAGAGTAAAAAGGGTACAGGGTGAAAAGTGTATAGGATAAAAAGGATAAAGGATAAAAAGTAAATCTAACTAAAAAGTGCAATAAGAGCAAAAGGTCAAAAATCGTAAAAAGTGCAAAAAGTAAATCATAAAACATAAAAAGCCTATAAAGGTTAAAAGAGGTAAATAAAAGAAATAAAAGGGTAAAAATGTTCAAAATCCATAAAGAGATAAAAAGGGAAATAAAATGTATAGGTATAACAAGTTAAAAAGCGTAAATGTGGTAGAAATAGTAAAGATGGTAAAAAGATTAAATAAGGGTAAAAATGGCAATAAGGGAAAAAAGGAAAAGTGGGTTACTATTTAAGGTAAAGAGGGTAAAAAGGGTACGGGATAATACGGGTGAAAATGGTAAAAAGTTAATCTAATCAAAAAGGCTAATAGGACCAAAATAAAATAAATTGCAAAAATGTTCAAAAATAACAAAAATTTCAAAATGGGCACAGTTGTACAGAAATAGTAAAAAGGGCTAAAATGATAAAAATAGTAAATACATGGTACGGAATTCCACACGGACTTTCTCGCTCTATTGTTTAAAAATGGAGATATTTAATCAAAGCTCGTAATATATGTGAAACGAAATAATTTACACTAGCAAACCCTAGCATAAATTGCACTATATTTATGTAAAATCTTTTTTGAGTCCCGGTTTTAAATTTTATAAATTTATTTTTAAAGAATTAATGTCCTCATTTGTATGTTTGGACCAAAAGATCAATATTGGGTCCACAATGGTCAACACCTCGTATTAAAATTTCAACTTCCAGTTAAAATTTTCGAAATTTTACTAGGTGTTGCACATATTCATGTCATCGCATTGCTATTAAATTCCTCATTTATAAATTTTGACCAATAAAAAATGTAAATATTGACTATTGAGTCTAAAATGGAGATTGATCATTGTTGTACAAACATTTCTCCTAAGAGGTTTAAGGAAAAATAACATAAGCTTTTTGAGAGACTTACTTATATTTAATTACTCTATGGCATTGTGGAATTATTGCGTTAAAGTTAAGTAGTATCTCTTTACAACTAAAGCTCAAGAAGTTGTATTAATATATCTGCCAATATCTCAGAAACGGTTGGTTTTGTAAAAATATATTTTATATAAAAGTTCTTTTATTTTTAAAAGTACTACAATTTTGCAATAATAAGTTATTTACTATCTCAAATAGTTGCGGAGATACGAAAATTTCAGCTTTTGTAAAGTACCCTAAAATTCATTTTCATGGGAAAATGAAATAGCCAGTTTATTTATAATCTTAATCAACACTTAAATACGAGTTTTAATCAAAATCGTTTGAGCCGATTTTGAGAAAATCGATATTTTCTCTATTCGCCCTTTATTAAACTACTCTTAATTTTAAGTTTAAACAGATACACAGACAGATGGCATTGCAAAGACCACTTTTTAGGGTTTGGGGGGGTCATGAGACGTCGACATCCATCAACATTTCAGTTTAGATTTTTTTTACGGTTGCAATACTTTACCTTTTGTGTTCGAAAAGTTAAAAAATATAAATATTTGCTTATAGCTTGAAAGTGATTGGTTTTATAAAAATATGCTTCGGATAAAATATTTGTATTATAAATATATCTACATATTTATAGCGATAAATAATTTCATATCTCAAATAGTTTCGGAGATATGATAAAAAATGATAATTTACGTGTCAAACCGTAGCCCTTAAAGTCATTTTGCCGAAATATTGAGAGTAGCCATTTTGTTTTTAATATTTATAAATGTTTAGAAATGATATTTAATCAAAATCGTCAGAGCCGATTTTTGAGAAAATCGACTTTTTCTCTTTTTGCTCTTCAGTAAATTACCCTTAATTTTAGGGTTAGATATCCAATTCCAAAAAACCCTCTGGGCAACCCTATGAAAATCCTAGATTTGAAGTTTGAGCCCGATTGGTAAAATAGTTTAGACTCTAGTTTGAGGTAAAAACAGACAGACGGGAATTAAAAAACAACTTTTTCGGATTCGGGAGTCATGAAACGTCGAGATTAATCAAAATCTCGAGTCCAATTTTTTTAACGATCACAATACTTTCTCTACCTGTAAGATAGCGAGAAAGTAAAAATGTAAAAAGGAAATCATAAAAAAGGTTATAAAGCTTAAAAGAGGTTAAAAAATGTTAAAGGTGTAAAAAAGGAAAAAATTGATAGAAGGCTAGCGGGGTAAAAAGTGTAAACATGATTGAAAGGGTAAAGAGGATAAAAATGTTAAAAAGTTGTAAAAAGTGCAAAAAGAATAAACGTAGTAAAGATGTTAAATGGGGTAAATGCTGATAAAAAAAATGCTTAACTGCTTTTGAATAGATTTAATTACATTCCTAACAACCAAATATGTATGCTGTGACACATCTTTTTTTTTATTAGCACTAACAGGCAAAAGTTAAAAGAATTGTGTACAAATAGAAGTTATAACTCACCGGCAATCTTCAAAAGAAATGTCAACTTTTAAAACACGTTCTAGTTATATATCTATTTTGACATTTTGGCATTAGGACATAGTCAGCCTCCTTTCGAGTTTCTATCACAATTTAAACCAAAAAAGGATTAATATTTTAACATAACTTAAGATTTGGTCATTAAAGATTACAAATATGTTTTATAGATTTCCCCTTGCGAAGAACGAGTACACCAGCTAGTAAGCTATAAATAGTGATTTATTGATTTAAAATCATTACGATTCAGGAGTAAAACTTGCTATTTTATGCTTTTCACATACCATTGTTAAACCAAAGTAATTAATGTATGGAGTTGAAATTTTGTGTAACTATACATTAATATGAGGTATTCACAATAGAAAATTGATTATATGTCAAAGAAAATTTTTTTTAATGTGTAAGCAGTTTAAAAGTGGTAAAATTACATTATTTTGATCATGTATAAATACTGTTCTTTTTATACCCCGAAAATTTATTTTTATCTCATTTTGTAGAACATAATATCGTTATTTAGAATTCATTTGTTTTTTGTTCTAACTCTACTCGTTAATGTTATTAATGTGTTCTACTTTATTATTGCAGAAATTTGAAATGTTTATTTCATGAAATTTCTTGTTTTGACTGTACCACTTGTAGAGACAACACTGACTAGCAGAACATAGTACGCCAAGCCTTGGCAGAGGGTCAGATAGTTCCAACTAATTACAGCATTCCTTAACTGGTCGGTGTTGCTGGAATGGGCTGAGACATTGCCACTTGATATCTTCTCCAAGATAACGCCCTTGTCATTCGTAGTTAATGCAAAGTGAAATGGCTATAGATAGATGTGCATGCTGACTTCTTTAAACATTCAATTACTGTAAACGCAAAAAGCTTCTGGAGATTTAGGGTGGGGAGGGGGGTTGAACCATCTAACCCTCCCTACACCCATGCCTGTCCGCACCTATGTGTGGAATGCCAGGCCTCCACCGTGGTTCGGATTCCACGTTAAACTGTAGGTCCTCCATTTCATCTCACAATCACCCTACCATTACACATTAGCGTAAGTGCGTATAACCCGAACGGGTAGTAAGACGCGGTGCTAATAATAATAATAATAATAATAATAATAATAATAATAATGCACCTATGTTGAATTCCCGGTCAAGATTTTATAGACTCAACAAATCTTAGTGTAATTTGACAATGAGCATTACTAAGGTGAAATATGATTAAACGTAATCATAATTAAGATGAAAATAATCACAAGATAAGGTCTAGCTTAAAAGTAAGATTGAATATCCCTCAAGTGTGGTGCTATTTTAAATTCAAGATGACATCTACCTAAACTCGAATGTAATTGGCCCATTCCATTTGAGTCTAGGTAGGTAGGTGTCTTTTTGTATTTAGTATAGCACCACATTGAGGCGTACTCAATCTATGGGCCAGTTTCATAGTCTGATTTAGTACGCCTCAAGTGCGGCGCTATACTAAATACAAGACGTCACCTACCTGAAATTGAATGGAATGGGCCAGTTTCATATGCGAAACTGGCCCATTCCATTCTGGTCTAGGTAGGTGTCGTCCTGTATTTAGTATCGACTCGCACTTTAGGCTCACTAAATCTGACTATGAAACCGGCCCTAAGTACGCCGCAAGTGCGGCTCTATTTTAAATATAGGACGTCACTTACCCATACCAGAATGGGATGAGCCGGTTTCATATGTTAAACTGGCCCATTCCATTCGAGTTTAAGTAGGTGTTGTCTTGTATTTGGTATAGCGCCGCGTACAAAGTCTGACTCTGAAACTGACCCTAAGTTACATATTCATTTTGGAGTTTTTACTCTAACCTTTTTCAGACACGAATGAGATTTAGGACATGATGCAGAGTTTTTGTTATTTTTCTCCAAGCACATCAAGTATAATTTATTACTTGGTTTTACCGTGCCAGTTCAGGTTTTTTAGAATAGCCACGCACATCTAGAATACAAATTCATTTTCACAAGTACACCATTAGAATGTCTTAAGAAATTGAAAAGGGAATTTTTTGTTTGTTTATTTCCTCAAATTTAACAAAGAACTAATCTTTAATCGAGTGCCAAACTCATGAAAGTAAATATAAACGTAATTATACCGTAACGACGAGTATATCGTCAGTAACTATAATACTAATTTTAACAAAATAAAGCAAAATGTCAGCAAGTAGACCTACTCACTCATAAGTCATAATGCTATACACTCACAATATGTGTATGGTTAAAAAAAATTAAGTTGGAAATTAAATGAACACTTTTATCTTAAAAGTAAGCTAACATATACATTTTCGATAGTGTTTTTTTTTCTATGTTTATTAAAACGAAAAACAAATGTATGTGTTGTCCACCACTACATTTAAATTATTACTTTGTATAGATCGTTATTTTTTGACAAATAGCTAAGATATAATTCATCCAAGTATAATAATAAAAAGTGTAATCTCATTAATTATACATACAGCCTAACAAAAAATTGTAATACATCGCTCAATGTATTAACCATTTATAGTGTATTTTATATTTATATTATATCAAACCTCAAGAGGTTATGTAACCTAAGACGTTTGTTTTAGACTATATTTGATTGCTTGATAGTGGAGAGGTCGTGGTTGGAATCCCGAGGGGGGCACTTGGGGTTATTTTCTTCTTCTCTCTCCTAGCTAATGTGTGTGCTCTTCTTCTGATACAACTTTCTTCCTACCTACCTTTTATATCAAGACGTTAAATAAACTTTGTGTCAAAATGTATACACTTAAAAATAGTATAAGCAATCATGGTCGACAAACCTCTTTTTTTGACTTGGATAAAACGGAATTCTCTTATACAAACAATTAAAATATTTCGTAGCGATTGCGATTTACATAAACAAGTGTAATACAAGTTTTGTTACTACAATTTTGTATTTATTTTCAATCAATTTGGTTTCAACCCCTTCAAGAAGTAGGCTTAGAAAGGTGAACCTTGCAATTATGGGGCGTTCAAGTATTACGTTAGCACATTTTTGGCCATTTTTAGCCCATCTCCCCCTTGTAAACCTGACCCTCCTCCTTCCTCTTTTGCTTACGTAGGATTTGTAAACTTTTTCATGCAATTTTGCTGATAGCCTGAACAGGTATTAGCACGTGATGATAAAAAAATTAAAAATTCATGCAATTTACAAATTGCTGGTAATTATAAACATAGAGGTCTAAATTAATATTGTGAAATAATTGATAATTAACACTGGTATACAATGAATTTAAATTTATCGAAGAGGTAAAATTAAAACAAGTTAGAACATTATAAAGATTTAAAATTTTATTTTACTTTTAATTGAAGTTATAAAAAAGTGTTATTAGTGAATACATTAATATTATATTTATAAAAAAAAACTAAACTCCATTTAATCCGATACCAAGGCCCTTGAATCCACGTCTCAACACTTTCAATTATTATGTTTCTATTTGGGGGAGGGGGGGCGACAAAGTCAGTTAAGCTTTGGCTTACTTCTATAGGCTCTCCCCACTTCTTCCTCGTTTAGCCCCTCAGCATCCTTATTACTGCCCGAAGTTGCCCGAAGTCCAAGGGGGCTGCAATGTACCCTCCCTCAATCTTGCCCGTATTTCTCTGTCTTACGTTAGCATTGCTATGACCCCCTCCCCTCCCTTGTCAGCAAATATAAGCAAGGCTCGAACCCCCTCCCTCCCCTAAGGTGCTTACGTAATACATGAACGCCCCCTTATAGTTAGTTGGTCTACAATTGGCCGCACCCGTTAGCACAGTCTAATGAGTCTATGTCTGTTCTTAAGACTCAATAAACTAACACAGTTTTGTATATTTCTTTCTTTTTATATATCCTTCTTAATTACTATTGTTGAAATTACGTATTCCAACACTATTGTCAATACTATACCCTTCTGAATCAGAAAACAAACCCAACACATCCAACAAACGGGTGTTGCGATGGTAGACAAACAAACCAGTATTGAAACACAAACTCTAGATCTGTATTGCACGTGATTTATTGGGGAGTTTAAACTATTCAATATCAGCAGGTTTACCTAGTGTTTAGCACATCTGAGTTTGGGTCGGTAGGCTGAGGTTCAATTCCAACCGAGGAACTGGGCTAGTTTTATTTTCCCCTACCATCTATCTAAGAGAATTCTGGTATATTTATCTAAAATTCATATTAGTTATCTGGTGTCCTAAAAAATTAGCCATTACATATTGTAGATAACCTTAAAAGTATATTAGGTCACGACCGATTAGTCTGGATATTAAAAACACGACCACCCTCGAAAAAAATAAATCATCCAATTGCAGTTTATTTCATTCTTCCCTCGACAACAATAGTATGGGGATAAGATATTTGTTTTTTTAATCTTATTGAACTTTTCAAAATCTAGTAAAATGCAGCTTAATAAATTCTAAATTAATCTGGTTGGTTTAAACTGGTAAGACGCTCCCAATATTTTAATGTTTTGCAAGGCAGACTACAGAAAACCTAAATACGACGTGACTCTTGATCCAAGATGCCTTACCTACCTACACGCTATTCTTGGGGTGAGTCAGTTTGCTCACCTTCAGGGAGATGAAGCACCTAACCCCTCTTTCGTGGCTGAGAGGTCAGGGAGACTGGCTACAGATTCAGAGAACCTTTGTTACAAACGATGGAGCAGCTAAAATTAGTTAGACTGAAGTATGTAGTTTTAGATTTGTCTGGGCTGTTTAATGAAAAGTGTTTATATCGTAAGTTAGCTAGTAAATCATGCGCTGGTATAATCTTGATTTTTTATATATATCTGTATTTTATCTTGTATTTTAGTAACATAAAGTTAAAAGTTTACTATTTAGTGTTTGATTTTATAAGATATGTTTTAAATTAATGATGTATATCAAAACATCAATTTGCAGATTAAAGCTGTACCTAGTATGCCAGAAACATATTAATTAAGATTAATGAAAAGAGTGTTATCGTTATTATAGTCATATTTCTTATTTTTAATACTATTGGTAGTTGTTAAAGTATAAATAACAGTCAGCTAAAGAGCAACAACGTAACATATTTAGGTACCATAAGGTACGCATTTCCCGCTATCTTAATCAATTGCATTATATTTCAATTTGATTTAATAGTTGCAAGATGATAATACTATAAACTTAATTATTTAACTACCACTTTTACTTGACATCCATTAATTTTTCCAGCCTGTGGTCTGGGTCAGATTTTTATTCAAACCATATATTTTCCACTACCGGCTGGCTAGGCCTGCTGTAGCTTCATATACCTTATAATTTAACTAAAAACTAAGACAGACACATCATTCAGTAGCTGGACGTTAATTCATGTGAAAGGGTAAACCCACATTTCACCAATGATAAAGTTTTTGGCCATGCTGGGAATCGAAACCGGGACTCTGAGCTCAATGGACAGACACATAACTGAATAAGCTAAGGTGTCGGATTCCATTTAGAGAAAGAAATAAATAAATGATTTCTTCATACACGTGTGTCGTTTTTACAATACGTTGCTATTATAATATATCCGTGTGTTTCTACGTAATCGTTCCACAGATATGTTTTTAGACCCTATTTCCGCTTGTCATCTGTTTAGAGCTGCGTGTAAGTTGGTTGGCATCACTGAAGCCACAAACAGTTGAAACCTTACTACTAACTGCCAACCGCTAACACGGCTGTTTTCAAAGCTCTTTCTACCGTTACTGATACAGTCTCGCCTGCATTCAACTAGTTATATTATAGTCACTTGACTGAACAGTCTCCCAGTCGCTGTTTCTGTAACAGTTGCGTTAGATCACTCCGACTGGCTCTATCACAAACAGCGTGCTCACTGCATATTAGTTAAACCTATAGATGTGTTACTTTTTAACGGTTCATTCTCAGTTTTTGTGTCTGTGCCACACCAAAGATTTACTAAGGAACCCGCCTCGGTGGCGTAGTTGGCTAACGCGTTAGTCGTGTTGAGCTCGACTGCCGAGGACGGGGAGATCGAGGTTTGAATCTAGGTCGGGTGAACTGGGGGTGGTTTTTCCTAAATGGTTTTCCACTCTCCCTCCACGGAAATTTGGATTCACTTCCTCTAAATTCAACCTTCCCAATCCCTAATCCATTAGCGTAATTAGTTCTTAAGCGTATAACCCGAACGGGTAGTAAGACATGGTGCTAAATAATAATAATATTATTTACTAAGGAGTAAATTGATCATCGTAGCTGTGTCAGGTGTGAAGACATCATTGAAACAACTTATTGGGGGCAGTAGAATAATGACGTGTATTATCTATCATGGTCCAAAGGTGATAAAAAGAATTTAATTGTTTATATAATATTAATAATTATCTGAGAGGAATCATTTATTGATCACACAATATGTTTTTACCCCCTATGTATTGAATCAATTATTTATCACAATGTATTAACAAATATTATTTTACATCCATTACTGTTTCCAGCCTGTGGTCTGGGTCAGTTTTTTTTTATTCAAGCCATATATTTTTTCCACTACAGGCTGGATATGTCTGTCGTAGCTTAATTTGTGTTATATTCTAACTAAAGACTAGGACAGGCCCAACATCTAGTCCACGGTCGTTAATTTATCACTGTGAAAAGGTAAACACACATTTCACCAATGATACATTTCTCGGCCATGCCGGGAATCGAACCCGGGACCCCTTACTCTCTAGGAAGACACGCTACTTGACTGAAGTAAGGTGTCGAATTTACAAATATTATGTATGTTCATAAATTGAAAACAAAAACAAACTGAACAAGTGTGTTTTACTTCTTAATTCAAACAAACCTATTACTAAACATATAAACTGCCTAATATTTTCTCCAAACATCTGCCTCTGCGATTTGCGAGTTCATGAGTTGCGAGTTAGCTCGCAAGCGAATATTTCCGCAAGTTTCAAAATTAGGGGTCCAGATGCGACCAACTTTATATCTTTGTCTGTGACATCAATTCCCTCCCCTGCACATGCGCAGAAGCGCATAGGTGGTCACTCGCCTTGAAATGGTATTGACCAATAGCCGTGATGTTAGTTAGAGTAATGTGCTGCGGGTTGCAGTACATGTTGGTTCTATTGGCTGCAGAGGCAAAGCGTGATTTATTGGGTAAGCTGAGTCATGAACACTCATAAAGGGGCACACTCAATGATGTTGAAAATATGATTTTTATGAAGTTATATAATACATTACTGGCAGACTACCACTATTACTATTACTACTACTACTACTAATAATAATATAATAGTAATAAAATATTTATTTTTAATTTTTGCTATACCTTCTGTGAAATATATAATTTTGGTCTTGCTATTTTTCCTTTTAAATGCACTTTTAAACCAAAAGACAAAGCCTCAGTAAACTTATTTAGCAAAAAGTCAACTGAACCCAAAGAGTCATTGTTGATGTCTACAGCGTCTCCCAACTTTTTCTACGGAACATATACACTAAATCCTATAACATTACTCATATATATTATAATACAAACTTTAAAACAACTCAATAAAATGATAAAATTCAAGTGACAATCACAAAACTAAACTAATCTACACTGAAATAAACCTTAGAAAAACGCTAAATATGGTCAGAAAGTAACACTCATGAGTCGGGGGTAACCGGCTTAATGGTCGCCTTTAGTGGTTGAGATGAACACTGAATCGTTGCGCGCGCATTACCCTCCATAGCTCCCCGCAGGCTTGATTCTCCGGGTGCGTTAGGGGTGCGTTAGGGTTCGGCCAGACTGACAAGCGTGCGAGCGAGCGAGCGCGTGATTAGCAGATAGCTCTCGATAGTTGTTGACGAGGAGGCTCTGAATCTTGGCTCAGTGAACTGAGGGT
>CABFWB010000426.1:87265-101371 GCA_902151455.1 Timema bartmani | reverse complement strand
TAGGTATATACCTAAATGTTGACTGTCAGAAGTCAGCTGTGAACTGTCAGTCAGCACCACATAAGCTAAAACTGAGGTATAAGAGGGAATGACTGAATAAGGGTGAGTGAGAGGCAATGATTGATCAATGGAATAGGAAGTAGCGACAAAGTTAAAGATTAAAGAAAAAACAAAACCTCTCATATTTGATTAGTTCCTTGTCACGACCTACTTATCCAACTCCCCCTTTTTCTCCAAATACAATATGATAACATTCTTAAGGGGAGTAAGAGATATACCAGGTAGCCAGCATCGGATAAATACCTCAATCTCATCGCTGTCTGGTTTACCAGTGACAGGGTAGGTCTGGGTTTGAATCTCAACTGGTAACACTGAAGGGGTTATCTCCCTTCCATCCACGCAAATGCGGATACATGCCCTCTAAAAATATTTTCCTCGTACCTACACACTTAATGTAAATGTTCGGATAGTTTGGACGGGTGGTAAGATGGGGAGTAAATAATAAACATATAATAAGAATTAATCCTGGGTGTGTGTAGTTGTGGATAAAAGTGGGAAGGTGGGGTGTAACACACAACTAACTTGTGTCTGAACCACAACGACGGGCAAGTGGTCTAATGCACTTAGTTGCCGTTGAAAAAGATGTCAGGGTGGAAGTCCCGGCCGGTAAGCACTTCATACAGGCGCTAATAATGTAACGTTCTCCCTCCCTTGTTCCTTCAGGCGGCGGCCGTGGCGACCAGCCCCGGCGACATCTGGCCCCTGGAGCGACCGGAAGGGATGCCCGCCATCCAGAGCCTGGAGGTGATGTGTGGCAAGGACCACATGGACGTGCATCTTGCCTTCACCCACCCTTTTGAAGGGATCGTCTCGTCCAAGGGTCAGTACGCCGACCCTAGGTGTGTCTATGTACCTCCCTCCACGGGGAAGACCTTCTTCACCTTCCGGATCGCGTACGCGCGTTGCGGGACCAAACCCGACCTGCACGGTCAGTTCTACGAAAACACGGTCGTCGTGCAGTATGACAAGGACCTACTGGAGGTGTGGGACGAGGCCAAGAGGCTCAGGTGCGAGTGGTTCAATGACTACGAGAAGACTGCGTCCAAACCACCCATGGTGATCGCGGACCTTGACGTCATCCAGCTGGACTTCAGAGGTGAGGTCTCGTCCAAAACAACACCAACCTCACACTTTGTATTATCAGCAAGGTACACTACGGGTGATGGTCCCTTGATGTGTGTTTGCATCCCCTCTTCTAGTGCATGCCGATACTTTTACTACCCTTTCTTTAGTTGGCAATTGACCCGCCTCGGTGGCGTAGTTGGCTAACGCGCTAGTCGTGTTGAGCCTGACTGCCGAGGATGGGGAGATCGAGGTTCGAATCTAGGTCGGGTGAACTGGGGGTGGTTTTTCCTAAATGGTTTTCCACTCTCCCTCCACGAAAATGCGTGTTCACTTCCTCTATTCAACCATCCCAATTCCTAATCCATTAGCGTAATTAGTACTTAAGCGTATAACCCGAACGGGTAGTAAGACGCGGTGCTAAGTAATAATAAATAATAATTTAGTTGGCAATTATTTTATGTTAAAAATATAAATTAAAATCTAAATACTCTTTTGTGTGGTTGCTCTTTCTCTGGAAAAATTGCAAACTTCAACCCCTTATGAAATATATTCACTCACAAAACCATCTGATCAGACAGTTATTCATAGCTACAGCTTAGGTGAGATATTCACTCATAGTATCACTGTATATGATATATTCCCTCATAACACCATTTATGGAATATATTTGCTCGTAACACTTCTGTAAGAGATATATTAACTCATAACACCACCTTATGAAATATATTCACTCATAACACCCCTGAATAGAATATATTTACTCATATAGCCTACCTTTGATTAATGTTTACTCAAGACATCCCTTCCCGCTTCTAGAATGGCTGCCATAGTCTCAATATTCAGTGAATGACGAGAACAAAATTTATTAATTGCATCGTTGTAGAGAACATTCAGGGGCTAAAAGAAGCAATGGTCAAACAAAGCCCCCCGTGTCCCCTCTCTATCCATGGTACAGGACAGTTTAGTCAGTACCGAGAGGTTCCCACACAAGATGGGAAGTTCCTAGTGATTGTCTGAGGCTGAACTTCCCTGGGACACGAAGAGCCACGATCGTGATCAGCTGATAACATCTCCTGCTCAGACTTCTGATAGTTTTCATCTCTTTCTCTCTGTACCTCTGCCTCTTCTTGGATGTTATTCCTTCCCTCTCATCACCGTCTTCGCGGACCAATAGCTTGGTGGTCCTATAATCTAAAATTCGAACCCCAGTAGAATACAATTCGTATTAGTTTCTTTCTTTGAGCTACAACCAAGATATTACAACTCGTATCACTAGAAAGTGGAGGACAACTAACAGCACTACCTTATTTGAGTCCTTGAAATTTTGTAAAGTGGATAAATGACACTGATCTACTCGGGAAGTATTTCCCTAGGGTGGACAACTGACCAGGTTACTACCCCTACCTTCCCTTGCAGTATCCTGGTATAAGTTGTCCACCCTCAGGAAAATCTAACTGAATAGATCCATGTCAGTTGCCCTCTCTCGGTTTCTTGGGATTAAAATTACGTTGTATTGTCAGTGTTCCGCCAATAGAGCTGGCTGTTAACTGCCAATATCCCAAGTTAAGTTAGTGAGCAAGTTGCTTTCTGATACAAATTCTGTACTTATAAAGTCCAAAAGCATTTAGAAAAATGCAAATATAAAATATACATTTCAGAATAGGTTTTAAGTACTCAGAAATTATTTTGAAGCAAAGTAGTCCCCCGTATCCGTGACGATAGTGTCTATAGCAGTGGTCACAAACTAAAATTCTTTGATTGAGCATATTAAACTACTCGGAACGTGTTTCTATTGACCACAGCTTGTAGAATTATGTTTGCTTAGTTGCATTTTAATCTTTGGTTTTGCAGTGCCTCCTAATACCCGTCATGACTATGCACATTTTAATCACGTTAGTTGGTAGGAGTGATGAAGATATCATTGAGAGGAAATGTAGCCGTATTTGAGTGAAGGAAATGAGGAAAACAATCTAGGTAGAACCGCCCTCAACTGGATGGAATTCGAACCTTTAACCTCCCTGACACCGGCAAACTAGACCATAAGAGCCTGGCGTTTAATTGGTATTCCCACTGATCTATACTAGCTATTTGATGTCATCTATTTAAAATCATTAATGGATTTTTTTAAATGTTTTAAAAGAAAAAAATCCCAGATATATAGGTGGATTAGCGAAATACTCAAAGCAGTATTTATTAAATTATGTAAATAAATAATCTCACAATCAAGTATTTAAATTGATTAGAAAAAAGCACAATTGGAAATAGTTTTAGGTGTGTTTTGATATTTAAAATGATGTTAACATTAAAACTAAACTTCTATTTTTTGTGTGTCTATATGACTGCAAGGCGGATAGTAATATAAAAGTGTTGCCGACAAGCGGACCAGTCAGTTTTGTCTCACGGGCTGGATGCGGCCAGCAAGCCGTGAATTGGCGAGCCCTGTTTAGAGGCATTCTATATCACACCACTGCACTGATGAAAGGTTGGTTGTGATTCGAATCATAGACCGGGTGCACTGGAGGGTGAGAAAGTAAAAACACCTTGCCATCTCCTGCTGGAGGGATCCACCCCAGGGTATGACCTGCCCCCCCCTCTCACCTGCCCAAGCCCAGCCCCGTTGTATGTCCTAGGTGCTAGATGCGGTACTGGTTTTGTTAGAGGTAGGTGCTAACAAGTATATAAATAGGACGTGTCCATAAATAAACCAAGTTTACTCTGTGATGTAAACATTGTTAATTTTGTGAGTTACCAAATCGTAGTCTGTATACTTTAGTGTCAGTATAATTGTTTGGTATGAGCATCGTAAGTATGATTAAACCTGAGATATTCACAAAAGTCGAACTTCATTCCGTTATTGTGGCGTTTAGGGAACGGCAATAGGTCACCTTCGCGATGACAAACTTTTGCTTTTAAGGTGAGATGGAAGGGATGAGAGAAAAAGCTAGTGTTTTGCAGTTTTTATTGCAAAACTTTTTTTAGCCAGAATAAATAAAATATTGCTCCAGTACAAACATAGAATTTAATTTCTTCACATGATGACTTCAAATTTTCTTGAATATCTGTAAAAGGTGTCCTGGAATTTAATAAAAGCTTTTTCTTTTAATTTTTTTTTCATCTAATGCCACCATGCTCATGACAGATATTCAACAACCATGTGAAGAAAATTAAGCTCTATGTTTGTGCAGGAGCAATATTTTATTTACTTTGATCAAAAATATGTTTTGCTATGAAAAATGTTTTTCCATACAAACCGCAAAAAATTGGCCTTTTCTCACGTCCCCTTCCATCCCACTTTAAATCAATTTCATTTTTAAAGCTAGCAATGGAATTGCTATAAAATTCTCCAGTATTTTTTTTACATTGGTGGCTAAAGTTGAGTTAGCGGTTAGCATGCCTGACTATGAACCGAGAGGTTGGAGCTCTCTCTATATCCCAACAGGTAACGTGGGTTTAGGCTCTGTAAATATTATCCTACCCTCTTTAGAAAAACATCAACGCATTTCTTTCCCATTCTATTCTACTGGGGGACACGAGAAAAAAGGCGTCAATCTGTCCTTGTTTTGTTTATTGATGACGGAGAGGTTTGGGTTCACATCCTGTCTTAGTGTGTTAAGGTGTTATTTTTCCTAAAAGGTTCCCCACTCTTTCTCCATAACAATTTGGGTACATTTCCTTTGAACTATATCTTCACTATCCCTATCTCATTAGGTGAATATTCTGGATGGTTGTTAAGACGTAGTGCACAGCATTCAGCGAAAATAGACAAGCAAGATTAAGTCACTAATTGTCAGCACACTCATGATTATGAAAAATAACATTTTCAAATTTGAAAAAAATAGTAATACAGAAACATTCTAAAAAATTCCCTCTCCCAATTCTTTTCTCTTAATTTGACATGAATTGTTTGCTACTGGCATCAGAGATCACGACTAAGATTTTAACAAATGTCATCGGAATATTGATGTAGTGCAAATGCTACCGCAATAAACTAACCCACAAGAGAATCGACAACGAGAACTATTTCATGGATGAAACAAAGCCAGTAACGGACGAACAGAATCTCTCCTGAGCGATCTTTGATATCAGATCCAATAAAACTCCCACACAATGACCAGGCCGACCTATTTAGGTTCTGTCTGTGTAACAATCGAGCGTGTGAGTCTAGGTTTTTTTTTATTCAGTCGATGGAAAGGAGTCGTGACTGTTTCCCCCTCCACCTTAACCCCCCAACAGAAAAAAATAAAAGCAGCGAGAGAAAAATTAGAGAACATTCAGCTATTGGAACCCGGATATAGGCTTTACGATAACTGACGTATGATGCTCCAGGGAGATAAATGTCCGTAAACTTGGAAGGAGGTGCCAAGATCATGTTGGGCGGTTGAAGGGATTCCCCCAAACCTTAGCTGGGTAGAGGAGATCAGGGGTACTAGTATACGTTGAATATATATATATATATATATACAAGAAAGCTTCAAGCTAACGAGTAAAACTGATGGTTGTCCTTACGGAGTAAAATCTCTCCTCTTGAATCGCTTGTGTTTTCCTTCCTGGTAAGCACATTTCTGAGCCGACTTAAGGGTGTGTGATGTAGTAGAGCTCTTTTTCAGCTATCGGGTTAGAGTGGTAGTGGTGGGGAACTCGTAGTTGCTATGTTTGCCAATAGGTGTCGCTAGTTTTGACAAGCCTCATTTTGAAACGTTGGTTTGAATACAAAGGGCAAGGAAAGGGTGAGGTGGAATGTTGTGAATCTGTAAACCTGTAGATTCCTTGCTTATTCGAGAAAAGTGAGAAGCAAGGGCAGTAGTGATAGATAGAATGGGAGCGCGTTTAGATCAAGCACCAAGACCAATTACTTGTATTAACAGTTTTGAAATTACTGTAGTTATATACTACTAAACATTTTGAATAATTAGTACATCATATCGGTTACTCATAAGTCATAACTAAATACACAATATCAAGGTTTGATCTTAAACTTTGGATAATACTATCCTCTACTTCGCTGGCCGCGTGGTCTAACAAGCTACTTTTGGAATGGGCTGGACGGGGAGATCAAGGTTCGAATCTCGGTCAGATATACCTAGGATATTTTTTCAAAATGGGTTTCAAATCTCTCTTCGCGCAAATGTGGATGCACTTCATATTAATATAAACTCCCTAGTCCCTTAAACCATATGTGCAATTAAGTGCATAAGTGTATAAGCTGAACGGATGCGATGCGATGCTAAAGTAGACAGTGCTGTATATATTTTTTAAATTTTATACGGTGTATTTAATAAAAAATAGTTTTGTTTAACTTCCAAATTTGAATAATTAGAATAACAAAATGGCGATTCCATCCATGTTAAAATGTATTATTTTTTAATATTAAATTTCATTATCCTATTTTAAATTTAAAACATATATTTTTAGCGCAAAAACTATGTGCCACAGAATAAACCACAATAATCATGTGATAAAAATTGACAGTACACCAAATTTTGTTTTCAAGAAATGCGCCTGCTGATATTTTAACTTAAAAAAATATTTACTTTTAACAGAAGGATTGTTAATGGCTTGGTAATTAGACTGCTTAGCCACCTCAGCTTGTGAATTAACTTTGCTCTTTCACGTGGTCTGCATCATCTTTCTATCCGTCATTGATATCTGCATATATTTTCTAATTAGGCCTGAAAATAATAAAGATAGAGCTTATATCAAATGTGCCCGCATTTTCAGAAAGAGATAGGGGAAGGTTAATTAAGGAAAACCATCTCATTTATACCCTTCCGGAGTTCAAATCACAAGTTCATATCTTGCAAACAAGACGAGACTGACACCTTTTACCAATTGCCCACAGAGTCAGGTTGAATAAAATAAATTGAGATTTCCCAAACACTCCTTAGAACTTTTAATAAACGGATGCCTAGACGTGTGCGTATATTTGTTTCCGGTTTTAATATTTGTATTCACGTCTTCCTTGTTCATTTTTTTATAAGTAAGTAACTTATTACTTATTACTGTCCCTACTCTCGGAAATTATACAGTTTAGCTTACTATCGGTACCAACAATGTTGGTGACATTTAAAAAGTAGTAAACTCTTTACTCGGTGAGCTGGGATTCATTCCCCAACTGCAATGGTGTTTTCATCTAAACTTCCACTTCCACACACATAGTAAATTAAAATCCAATCTTATGATAAGCGCTGATGCACTTGCATGGAATTAACCCTTATATCGTGTTCTCAGAGAGGATACAGCTTCAATATTAGTTTTCTTTAAATATAGGTCTGTTTGCTATTATTGGAGTCTAGCATATAAGCTAATGAAACATAAAACAAAATTAGGTGACCGGAAGTCATGAAAGTGACTTGTTATTCACATAGAAATAGAATTGTATCATAATTATAAACAATCCCCAGATGCACGTATACCGAAATTGAAATGTGATCTCTTAGTAGAATCATTAAGTTAAATTAACAAATATTCAAAAAGTTAATTTTAAAGAACCTAAACAGGTGATTTGAAATATTTAATATTGTGCTCGTTTGTTTGTGCATGTTATTTTTAACTACAATCCTAATTTGCTCATTATAATAATCCTTATAATCATTCATGGTAGGGCCTTTATTCTTATAGTCAAAATAATTAAAATATAAATCCAATGGTAAAAACTTGAATTAGCATAGATCAGTTTAGAATTATAATAAAAGGTAGAATTAAAGCCATTTATAGGCAACATCAAAAATTCAAAAGACACAACAATTAAAATAAATGGTATGGTGCACCGCACAGACTTTCTCCCGCTAGAACCTAAACAGGTGATTTGAAATATTTAATATTGTGCTCGTTTGTTTGTGCATTTTATTTTAAACTACAATCCTAATTTGCTCATTATAATAATCCTTATAATCATTCATGGTAGGGCCTTTATTTATCCTTATAGTCAGAATAATTAACAATATAAATCCAATGGTAAAAACTTGAATTAGCATAGATCAGTTTAGAATTATAATAAAAGGTAGAATTAAAGCATATTTATAGGCAACATCAAAAATTCAAAAGACACAACAATTAAAATAAATGGTATGGTGCACCGCACAGACTTTCTCCCGCCTTTATCTTAAAATATATATTTACTAAAAACTCGTAGTATTTCTGTGAAACTAAATAATAGGTATATACATTGCTGTAGGAACACTACACCAAAAATCATAAATGAAATAATACACATTGTTACTTACATTATGGCATTAGGAACCAGGAACACTGTTACACCAAAGAGCATAAAAATAAAATTCATTTTCAAATACATGAATTAAAAAGTATATATATTTGCTTATAGCTAAGAAATAATAGTTTTACAAAAATTTATTTCAAGTAAAATATTTTTAGCTTTTAAATTACTACAACTTTACAATGATAAGTTATTTCGTCTCTCAAATAGTTGTGGAGAGATTTAAAAAATTGAACAATTTCCTTATGTAAATTATCCTCAAATTCATTTTCATGAGAAAATGAGAACTTACAACATTTTTATAGTAATAAACAGTGTCTATATATCCAATTGAACCAAAATCGTTAGAGCGAATTTTGAGTAAATCGATTTTTTCTCTTTTAAACCTTTAGCGAACTACCCTTAAATTTAGGGTCGGATATCTAATGCCAAATTACCCTCTGGAGGACCTCCTTATGAAA
This sequence comes from Timema bartmani, assembly GCA_902151455.1. Taxonomy (NCBI): domain Eukaryota; kingdom Metazoa; phylum Arthropoda; class Insecta; order Phasmatodea; family Timematidae; genus Timema; species Timema bartmani. The sequence continues at coordinate 92,569 of CABFWB010000426.1, read as the reverse complement.
ACCCCAGATAGCAAGTTTTAGCTCACTCGGTAAAATAGTTCGGCTCAAGCCTTAGGTATAGACAGACGGACATACAGACAGATGGCATTGCGAAAACAACTTTTTTGATTTCAGGGGGTCATAAAACGTCAACATTTATTAAAATCTCGAGTTCGATTTTTTTGACGATCACAATACTTTCGCTCCGAGGTGTCGAGAGAAAGTAACAATATAAGAAAAATATTTCAATCAATCTAATCTCTTGGGGACACAACCCATATTCAAATGGTGATCTTTTTTTCCACAATCATTAAAGATTTTCTTTGAAAAAAAGTATATTATTATTACTATAATGTTTGATACTAAAATAATAATTATTACAATACTAATTACAATTTAATTAATAGATTCGTATAATTTATTAGATCATTTGATTAGAAGTCAAATATATTAAATACGTGTACTAAATAAGTTAATTATATCCACCTCATCAGTAAATATATAAATATAAAGAAATAATCAAACTACATATACAGAGTGTTAATATCAGGCGGCAGCTTCAAATCCAAAGTGATGATGTGAAGAGAAATGGAAGTAATAGTGTCGGACTAAGCAAGTGCTCACTATAGATTATTACTGTTGGCTCAGCGTGGAACAAATTACGTACTGAAGGAACACAGTAGGGATAATGTTTTAGAATATAAAACCCAAGGCCGTAGCCAGCCAATAATTTCAGGGGGGGGGTTGGTGTGGCACATCCCCCAATTGCTGGAAGCTAGAAAAAAATTCTAAATGATAAACAGTTCTAGAAACTCTCTGAAGAGGTTTTTTCCATGGTAAAATAACTCACTAACTGCAGAAGGCTTGGAAAATTTCTAGATATTAAACACTTTTTGAAGCTCTCTGAAGTTTTCTTATGGTAAAATAACCCCCAAAATGCGGAAGGCTAGGAAAATTTCTAAATATTTAACACCTCTAGAAGCTCTCTGAAGTGGTTTTTATGGTAGCACAACCCCCTAATTTGTATTTGTATCTTTAATTTTAATATTGTTTGAACCATAAATAAAGCCATATATATTTTGTTCATAAAATTTCGCGGGGGGTTTGAACCCCCAAACCCCCTCCCCCCCCCGGCTACGGCCTTGATAAAACCCATTTTTCTTTATTATCCATTGCGGGTAGCGCCGGGCTGGGGGTTTGGAAGCTAAAGAGTTTGAGATGTGCTCGCCCTCGAGGTGAGACAAGAGTCCTACGAGATGTTCCTCATTCAGTAATCCTGGCGGAGTGCCTTCTCGGGGTGGCCCCCGTGCAATGTCCGGAGGGTTTACCGGAAGGGTGGCTGTGATTGCTAAGCGGTTGGTAGCCGGTAACTTACGGGAAAGCTGGTCAGCCCACCTCCACCTCCGGCTGGGCGACTCAGATTGAAAGCCTGTCGTCTTAGGGTGGTTCCTGAAGCTAGGCGCTTGATTTTCTCCGCGGGGTTAAGGTGGGATGGAAGGGGACGCGAGAAAAGGTCAGCGTTTTTGCAGTTTTTATGACAAAACATTTGAGTCCAAAATAAATCAAATATTTATCCAGTACAAACATAGAATTTAATTTTCTTCACGTGTTGATATCAACAGTTCCTGAATATGTCATGAGCTTTTTAAATGAAGAGAAAAAGTTGTCATTAAATTCCAGAACACCCTTGACAGTTATGCAAGTAATTTTGAGGTCACCATATGAAGACAATTAAATTCTACATTTGTACTGGAGCAAGAATTTATTTATCTAGGCCAATAAAATGGTTTGCCATAAAAACTGCAAAACACTGACATTTTCTCGCGTCCTCTTCCGTCGCACCTTAAGATGGGGTGCTAGTGAGCGTGAGTTTAGGGAAGTATTTTTGAAGTTTTTATAGCATAAACATTTTTTGAACAAAATAAATCAAATTTTTCTTCTATAGAAACATAGAGTTTAGTTTTCTGCACGTGCTAATCTCAATAGTCCTTGAATATCTGTTAGATGTGTCCTGGAATTTAATGACAACTTTTTCTCTTAATTTAAAAAGTTTGTCACCAAATGCCACAGTGCTCATGCCAGATATTCAAAAACTGTTGAGATTAGCACGTGCAGAAAACTAAACTCTATGTTTCTATAGAAGAAAAATTTGATTTATTTTGTTCAAAAAATATTTATGCTATAAAAACTGCAAAATTAGCGCACTAAATTCGCGCTCACTAGCACCCAACCTTAACGCCCCCCCTACGTGAGAGTCTGGCACTCACAGAAGGAGAAGCCAAATCCTACTGCCAATGGAAGCTGACCAAGGCGGGTTTTCATTCCCAATCGTCCGGTGCTGACAGAGATCGGCAGTGGTCACGGTGTCATCGGTTCTTAAATTGTCCACTGCGCATGTTAAAGTGCGTGGCTACGCTCAAATAACACAGCCATGATGGGTTAGAGGAGCCTCGAAAGAGGTGTTTTTCCCCCAGACCAGTGGGTACCAAATCTTGACATGGCAGGTGAGTTCCCACTTTGTAAGGTCGTGGACTTATATAAGGTTTAAAACTAGTGACGTGGTAGCGGTGCTCTTAATGTAAAGATACTTTCTGGCAAAATTTGAAACTGCGGATTGCATGACTTGTCGTATGATTATATGAAAGTATAATAATAATTCAGCAGAAAGAACAGTGATGACTATGAATGTTACTAAAGCTATTTCATGTATGCATAAGTTAAGTTATGTAAGTGTAGCAAAATTTTATCAATATAAATATCAAAAAAAGTTTTTTCCAAAAGCAGTGTATTTTAACATTTTGAAATAACCGGTAAAATTAATTGTCTCATCTGAAGGATAGGATTACACATCATAATTAAATCTAGATAACACGGACGGTACAAAAATAAAGTTTTTTTTAAATTTGTGGAAGCTATTACCTGGTCACGCTCATTTCTATTAATTATTAATATACCATTTCAGTCCCACAACATAGCCATTCCCACCCCTTAAAGCAAGGTTAGCCATTGAGTGAGTCCGCCCTTTGCCAAAAGCAAGAAGCTAAGTATGACTGAAACATGTTTGATCTAGAAAGCTAAAGTTACTGGTGTTTTTGGTCTTTCAGGAGACAACGTGGACTGCTGGATGGAGATACAACACGGCAAGGGACCATGGGCGCCCCCTGTCAGCGGCATTGTACCACTGGGATCCACCCTCACCCTGGTGGTCGCCATCAACGATTACAGAGGTAACAACAGAGAGGATACATGGGACAGGGGACTCTTGGGATGATATATATTGGAAAGGAACTGAGAGGATATATGGGACAGGGAAGCTCCTGGGATGATATATATTGGAAAGGAACTGAGAGGATACATATAGGGCATTGGGCAGAGGCACAGGAATGTATTTGGGTCTGATGGGTACATGTGTGTCATTGTTGCTGAAATTATGACAGAATTCTTTTTTTAACATTAGGTGTCTCTAAATTATATTCAAAGGACATTGTCATTGTAATTAAAGGAATTTCCTCATAGTTAAAATTACAGTAGGCTACTCACACAGTTCACAACAAACTTTTACACAAAATAAAGGAAAATAATATACCTATATAATTATAATGTACACTCCGCTTAGAGTGAAAATTTACAGTCTTACTTTGACGGGATCCACTATGGCCCTCTCATACTAAGCTATATTATAATGGAGATATACTACCTCTTAACATAAATTAAATATAAGTTAACCGGTAAATGTTTAGATGCTATTTTGACAGGTTTCCTGAAGTCATAAACATCTGGTCAAGGTCTTTAAAAGTTCTTTAAACTGTAGTTTTAAACCGCTATCACAAGTCTGAATTTACGCTAGAGCTTACCACAAACCCTGTGACTTGGACAAGCAAGAAAGTTGACCTAGACGATTTTACTACCGAGTATGACGAGTAGTAGCTTATATAAAATGCTTCAAACTAAAGCTATAAAACGTTATTCTATATAATATGAATCTGGGTGTGTACCAATTACATTATGTACCCATCAACCAAAATGGTAGTGCGTATAATATATCCATACACCTCCCAGTTCCTGTGTCACTTTCAGTGAGCCTCAAGGAGGATAGACTGGAGAGGATCCAGGAGAGTACAAATTGAGCAAGTGAAGCTACCAGGAGCGTATAATAATATCTACTGAAACTATGCGGATATGAGGGATAGGTCCTGAAGGATATATCTGCGAACAGCAAATAGGGGGATGGAACTTAAGCAAAGCTGTAGCTAGGAAGATACATCCTGGACTAGAACTATTTGGATTAGAATAAAGTATAGAGGCTTTAGGATTATATATCCCGGTTAGAAGTTGGTATAATTAATATGAGGCTAAATATGGCCTAGTAATATAGGCACTTAAGGAAGATAAAAAAATAAAAAGCATCCTAAAAATTGAGAGATGAATAGAATTAACTTAAAAAAAGGTATCGTGTATAGAAACAACGATTAGTTCTATATTTGAAAAGGTTGGCTTTTTAACCAAAACATTTCAATTATTTGGAGTGAGGTTAAGCGACTATAGTGGTTTTATTATTTTTTACCAGTGGTTTAATTCATGTGGCTATTAGCACCTATAACTACACCTGAACTCTGTATGATATACCTAATATAAAATACAAAAATGTTGACCACGAATGGGATTTAATACAAAGGATTCTAAATGCTCTTTCACACTTTACGATTTCTGTCATATGAGTTTTTGTCGTGTGCCTACTAATATATTAGGTGGTATGACGTGTTTCATACGATCCAACTGTTAGTCGTCCGATCAAAAGTCGTGGTATACTCGTTTAGCAGTCGGATGTCCTCACTATGATATCCGATTGTCGTGTCCGCAGTTTGGCCGGATGTTTTGTAGTGGACTGTTGGGTGGGGGTTAAGGGGGAGGGGAGACCGTTCACACGATCCGACTAAACAGTCTTCCGGCAGCCTTTGTGCTTGCCTTATTATCGTAATAGCTCAGTGATAGATAGTCCAAAGTAATAATGGCGAGTGAAGTTGACACTGATATATTGATTTCGTTAGTGGAGTAATATAATAATTTAATACTGTATTGGCCCGAACATAGTATGGCCTCACACATAATACAACCTCAAAATTTTTAAGGTGTTCTATATGAAAAATAAAAATAAAAATATTATAGAATATGGATTGAGCTAAAAACTTGACAGATATGATTAATCAGTTTAGAAAACACTAAAGTTGCAAGATTTAATATAATATATAAGACTTTGAAACATTTGTAAAATATATTGGTTCAAGTTACAATATTGATACAAATGATGAAAACTCGTACGACATA
>CABFWB010000426.1:53682-86360 GCA_902151455.1 Timema bartmani | reverse complement strand
ATGTCTAGAAAGTGCTTATTAAATCCCAAAGATGCAGACATAACCAAAAGGCTGTGTCTAGAAAGTGCACTCTAATTACCAGAGGCACACTGTTATAAGTAGTGTGCTAGGTATAGAAAGTGCTTATTAAATTCCAGAGATGCAGACATAACCAAAAGGTTGTGTCTAGAAAGTTCACTCTAATTACCAGAGGAACACTGTTATAAGTTGTGTGCAATGTCTAGAAAGTGACTATTAAATCCTAGAGATGCAGACATAACCAAAAGGCTGTGTCTAGAAAGTACACTCTAATTACCAGAGGCACACTGTTATAAGTTGTGTGCAATGTCTAGAAAGTGACTATTAAATCCTAGAGATGCAGACATAACCAAAAGGCTGTGTATAGAAATTGCACTCTAATTACCAGAGGCACACTGTTATAAGTAGTGTGCTATGTCTAGAAAGTGCTTAATAAATCCCAAAGATGCAGACATAACCAAAAGGCTGTGTCTAGAAAGTGCACTCTAATTACCAGAGGCACACTGTTATAAGTAAATCCCAGAGATGCAGACATAACCAAAAGGTTGTGTCTAGAAAGTGCACTCTAATTACCAGAGGCACACTGTTATAAGTAGTGTGCTATGTCTAGAAAGTGCTTATTAAATTCCAGATATGCAGACATAACCAAAAGGTTGTGTCTAGAAAGTGCACTCTAATTACCAGAGGCACACTGTTATAAGTTGTATGCTATGTCTAGAAAGTGCCTATTAAATCCCAGAGATGCAGACATAACCAAAAGGTTGTGTCTAGAAAGTGCACTCTAATTACCAGAGGCACACTGTTATAAGTTGTGTGCTATGTCTAGAAAGTGACTATTAAATCCTAGAGATGCAGACATAACCAAAAGGTTGTGTCTAGAATGTACACATTAGAGGCCCAGGGAGGCCGACCTCACCGAAATTCGCACTGCGCATGTAAGTCACGTAGGAACAGGACACGTCCTCGTGGCAGAACAGAGATCATTAGACGTTATTTATTGGTCCAAATGAGAGGGCGCTGCCCTCGTAGATCTTCCCGTGAGGTGGCCTATGAACCAGACACTCGTCACAACCGAGAACCAACCGTTTTATAGAGCGGAGATGGTATATGTTCTGATAATGTGTTTAGCCCCACGGTCAATAGCTACTTAATACAAGGGGTAAGGATTATCAGGGTATTTTTGATTAATTGCACCCATGTCAGCGTGGAGAAAGGGTAGAAAAAACATAGATTTAGATTATATGTGGGAAACTACCTCTAATCCCCCCATCCAAGATTCGAACCTTAACTTTCCCAGTATATTCTAAGCATGATGACTTATACCACGTAACCACCGGTGTACTGCTTTAATTGGTCGGCACAAGGAATAAATGGCAAGATCATCTCACCTGATTTGCCAGAGACAGGAAGTTCGGGGTTCATGTCCCACCCAGGTGCATCCAGGGACTACGCGAGTTCTAGAACATTTCCTCTAAAATCTACCGTTCTCATGCCTAGCTTATTAGTTTAATCTGCATATATCCCAGACGGGTAGTTAGGGAAATAAGCAGAACTAGACTTGGTGTCGAGTGTTAGTGGTAGTGGAGTTTTAGTGGTTAAGTGGCGATATTTCTTATTATAAAAGTGTGTGGTCATTTGATCGAGAGAGGAATATAAAGCGAAAACTATATCTCCAATGACACTATACTGGCCCCCAAATAATACTAACTGGCCTCATTCTCTCATACCACCATCTGGTTATACAAGTAAATACATTTTAACTTGAGGACATATGTTTTTACTCATATCTACTTGGTATTTACACAATATTTTCTTTGTTTGTTTTTTTGCAAAATATCAACAGAGGAAAACAAGGATCTAGAAAATATTATTATTATTATTATTACTATTATTATTATTATTATTATTATTATTATTAGCACCGCGTCTTACTACCCGTTCGGGTTATACGCACTTACGCTAATGTGTAATGGTAGGGTGATTGCGAGATGAAATGGAGGACCTACAGTTTAACGTGGAATCCGAACCACGGTAGAGGCCTGGCATTCCCCACATTCACAAGTTGTGATTAATACACGTCTTGTCAGAGGTGAAGGAAGGGTTTGGCAATCAGATAAATCTGTGCCGGGACCAAGGATTGAACATCTAGAAAATACAATGACATCTGATGATGTAATTACTGCTGAATTAAATAGTTGGTTGCTAACATTAGGTTATAAATTATATGCTTTGGTGGCTTTATGGTCTAATGTGCTACTCTCGCAGTAAACAAGACTGCCGACGACGGGAAGATCAAGGTTTGAATCTCTGTTGGGTGTACTGAGGGTGGTTTTTCCAAAATAGTTTTCCACTCTTCCTCCACGCAAATGTGGATACACTTCATTTAAATATAGCCTTCCTCATCCCTAATACCATTAGCGTAATTGGTATAAAAGCGTATAACCTAAACAGGTAGTAAGACGCGGGGTTAACAATATTTATACAAGTTATTTGCTAATTTTATCTAATGTCTCTTGTTCCACAGCAATCACATGGCTTTCATAATAATGTTCCATTTTCACATGAATCAAAATATGGCTGACACCTAGCAGACCATTAACACCCACAGAAAATACTTATTTCACATTGGCTAGTTGAAAAACTCTTGACTTTACATTTCCAACATTCCGAATTTTAAAAAATCAAAACTTTGTGAATTTGATGTGAATTTCGCAATAATAATATTGTGCCCGCAGTACTTCAAATTTACTAGGTCTCACACTCAAGTAAAAATTTTATACATAAACTTGAAAGTATTTTAATTGTGTAGCCGGCTTAAGAGCATCTAAATCCAGTCTATGAAGGGAATACCATCAGTATATCCTTCCGACAAACAAACCCTGTCCTTTCAAGCCTTCCATGACACACATGAATGCCTGGTCGCAGGGGAATTCGACATGCGCGTCAAGTCATGCGCGGCTTCAGACGGTGGCGGCCACGTCATCCAACTGTCCGATGACCAGGGGTGCGTCCTTCGGCCCAAGATGATCAGCCGCTTCCTCAAGGCCCACGCCACTGACGAGAGGGCTAGCGTCATCACCTACGCCTTCTTCCACGCCTTCAAGTTCCCTGACGCCATCAGCGTCCACATCAAGTGCAAGGTACGATACTCTGAGAGAGTACAGTCGTGGTCACAAGAAGTGGCTGGCTTTGAGGCGCAAACCCCTCTAAGATATCCACCATGTTGCTTGGACTACACTTTCTTAACACTTTTAGAAGAGCAGCAAAATAAATATAGAGTACGGTAGTTGTTACTTACAAAATATTACTACCCTTCAGTTGAGCTTGACATTTTTAAACAATAATAATATATCATAACATTTTATATAATGATAATTTATAGTATTATAAAAATAATATATATACTATAATATTATATAATAATATATATAACTATTTATTACTATTATTATTATTATTATTATTATTATTATTATTATTATTATTATTATTACTACTACTAACGTGCTTTAGAAAACGAATTTAAATTTCGCATTAATTTGATTAAAAATTAAGTTGAGACATGTTTTAAAAAAAATTGCAACAGATATCAGTACAATATTTGAATTTCTATAAAGTGACATTGAAACATCTAAACTTAATATTTGATACAGTATAATATAACATAGATTAAATAGGATATGTTTTGGCATTATATGTTATATAATATTAAATTAGGAAAAATGATGCACAGAAGTGTCTGGAATAGCCCGAAATACATATATTAGTTATATAACTATAAAATAAATAATATGGTGCACCACACATACTTTTTTGTCCTTTACCTAAAAATTGAGATATTTACTAAACATTCATTAAGATATGTGAATCAAAATAATAGTCTAAACACTGTTGCAAAAACATATTGGGAAAAGATAGTCAAATTCTAAGAAACAGCATAAATGAAATCAAATACACTGTTACAATGGAAAAAAAGATTGACATATCAGTTTACCAAAGAGCATAAAAATCCACTCCGCCTTTTCCAGACTTCCATTTAAAAAATATTTGCTTATATCCTAGACACTATTGGTTTTATTAAAATATATTTCAAATAAAAGTTTTTATTTTCATTAGACCTACAACTTTTTAATGAAGTTATTCCCTATCTTAAAGAGCTGCGAAGATATTATCAAAATTGGAAACTCATGCCTATATAAAGTAACCTCAAAATGAGATGCGCCATTTTTCTTGTAATGTTAAACCAGTGGCGTGCTGTGAATATTTTTTTTAAGGCTAGTTATCATGGAAAAATTAGTGAAACCGTAAAAAACTAGTTTTAATTCAAACATAATAATACAGTAACTTTAAGTAATTCAGAAGGATTCTGATATTCTTTTTAGCAAAATATTTAATCATGAGATCGTAAATCTGTTGTTCTTACTTATATTGTTGTACAGGCCTACTAGATCAAGTTTGGTTTGGACAACATGTATTTTTAATAGCTTTGTGAATTTTGTCCATGCTACTTTGGCCAGTACTTCTACAAACAATCATGTTATTTGAAAAGAGAAGATGATCAACAATACAACTTTAGCACACGTACACCGTTCAATATTTCATTGTTACTAAGCAAATATGAGCAGAAACACCTTAAACGTGATTTTACTTTTGTACTAATGTTTAGTTTATGTGCAGGTCTATCGAATTTTTTATTTTTCTCCTTCAAAGTTCACGAAGAAAAATTATTTATTAAAATGTAACCTATGAGTCCTGCTGTTGTGTCGTTAACTTTATTTAAATTTAAATAAAAGAGGATATCCCTAATATCGTTATATTTAATATTTAATAGGCATATGATTAATTTATAGCAAAGATTAGAAAACAACTGCCCTTTTTTAATCATATTTGTACTCTAATTAATAATAGGACACACTTCCACTGGCTCTATGAATACATTAACTTTATCACGAGCCTCAGACGACGTTTCCAAATACGCCCACACGCTGGCCATCCTTTATTCATTCCAAATGTCCTGTTTCACCCCTGCACTCATCCATCTTCAAAGTTCTGTTACCTGGATTTTTACTTACCACCCTTGTAAGGTTTACCGGCACAATCTTCCTACTCTATCAGTCGTAAAAACTGGCCACCTCGTCCCAACCAACTACAAGTCCTCAGACCTCCGTGTTCTTTATCTTGTAATTAATATACATGTACAGGGGCGGATCCAGGATTTTTGTGAGAGTGAGAGGGGGGGGCAGTGAGATGGGGTAGATAGGGCGGACACTCTAAGAAAACTGGGCTGAGGGAAGTTCCCCCTTAGGAAATTCTGACGGAAACATCCTTCAAAGTTTAAGAGTAATTTAGAAATAACGATAATTAAATTTTTAAACGCATACAATCGCATCGTTTATTTACGTTTTTTGTTGATTTTTGTTAGTTAAATTATGTGTTATAAATGTACATCAATTATTGAAAGTGATTGACACCCGAAGCAACTAGCTAGTGAAATATTATGTGACAGTATAACTAATAGGTCCTTTGACATATATTTAATTGTTTAGTTATCATTGTTAATACTAACTAGAACATTTCTTGGACATGTCCCTGTACATGTAGACTATAAACTTAAAAACTAGCTGAACAAATTTGACAAGTTTACATATTTAATATTTCCATAATACAAAACATATTCTTACTAAAAATATAAATATTTAGCCTAATATATTATTTATTTAAAACTATCTATTTTGAAAAAATCCCTCAAAATTTAAGAGAAAGATCCATTCCTGTATATGTAGACTTTAAACTTAAAAACTAGCTGAACAAATTTGATAAATTTAGAAATCTAATATGTCCATAATACGAAACATATTCTTACTAAAATATAAATATTTAGCCTAATACATTATTTATTTAAAACTGTCTATCTCACTATGATACAATCACATGTTGGTAGATCTGTATATCTGCACAGCCTTGGCTGTATATCCTTGCTTCTCAGCATTACAATACGTAAGATGTAAGATTGCTTGCCATATGTTTATTCAAACTGTAAACATCAAGTTAAATACCTCAGCAAATACAAAACCTAACACAATACATCTAAACTAAATATATAGTTCACCCTATTTTTGACTAATGTTTGTTTAAAGCACTAGATATACTTAGTTTTTATTTTAAAGCGGTTCTGTTACTTAGCATAAAGAAATAACTATTGAATGTGTAGATTTGTAGAAACCAGAGACAATGGCCGACTGTACACAAGAAGCAAATTTAGAGGACCGTAATATGCAAGCGCAGTGCTATTCGCTCACGGGCTTTCTTATTCAGTCAGACTCGGAAGAAACGAAATTTGTTATATGATTATCTTGATTACCAACTAGGAACACATTACTTACCATATAATAGAAAAAATAAATGAGTGAATAAACACTCATATTTTTTTGTTAATGATATTTTGTATTGATGGATATTAAGGTTGTGCAAAGTCCATCTTTTCAATTTGAGGCGAACTTGAATCGAATATATGAAATATTCTCAAAGCCAAATCGAAGTTCTAATATTTGTTGTTGTTTTAAGCTTGAAAACATAGTATATTGTGGCTATTTACATAGCTACATGCACTAAAATCAGTTGGAAAATGTTTTATTGCAGAATTTCACTCTAATCTGATAAATAAATTACTACGACAACTTATAATTCATTTACATCAGATATTTTCAATATAAATATTAATTTGTAGTGTATAAAACAGTTTAGAATGAAGCATCCATCAAAATCTCAAATTAGTTTTTTTTTACGATAGTAATATTTCCTTTCTCCGAGGCATCACAAAAAATAAAAAATAACTTAACAGTTGTTCAATTTATGGAAAATACCCAGAATCACGTTTCATAGTAAAATCTTAAATCTCTGGATCTTTTAATATGGGCTATTAAAACATTATAATACTGTGCTGATGTGTGTTTCTACTTTTTTTTCAATCTTTTTCAAATCAAGTTTTAATCAAACTAAATGTGAAAACAAAGCTCGTCTTCCGAATCGCACCCTAAGAAACCAATTTCAGGAGAACAAAACATAGACAATTTGGAAATATCTGAACCTTTTGATATTCGAATGATTTGGCGCATATAATTGATACATTGTTATGTGGATAGTGGACACTGAGATTCAAGCACATAAAAATATATTTAAATTCCTTTATTTCTGTGAAAATAAACATTATGCTTCATTTTAAATAATGTAATGGAAATTATCAAAATTATATGACTATCAATTATAATTTATGTTTTTTTTAAATATGTTATGTTTTTTTAGATTATCTCTGTTAACTTGCTCCAAACGAGGCTATTAGCACTAATCTCCCTACTATATTTATTTGTGTATTTCCAGGTCGAGATCTGTCGCCACGGCTGTCTGGACCATTGTCAGCCCGGGAGTGGCCTTCATGACGGTGGTCATGAGGGTGGTCAGCTCCACCTCCATTACGGTCCCTTGGAGAGGAAAGATGAGCTTTCCCCAGAACAGCGTCCGGAGGCCTCCACACCTGTGCCTGGTGATCACAGGTAATACACATACACACACACACACACACCTCCTGCTACCGCCACTGTAGCATAATGACTTAGTGTGGCAAAGCAATGAACACCATGTCTAGCAAGAAGGATCAATACTAATATCCCTTTATTCACTGGCGAGATTTTCATACTTAAATCAGTAGAGAAACTAGTACTGAAACAGTGATATAAACTATCACGAAATAACCAGCGAAATAGCTACCACGAAAAATACAACCCATATTCACCACTTCATTGATTTCATCCTTGTTTCATTTAGTTAATGATCCCCCCCCCCCAAAAAAAAATCCTTTCAGAAATTGTTCATTTATGTATAAATCAAAAGTTTAATATATTTAAACATTCTAAGTTTTTTTTAATTGTTAATATTTCTATACGTTTAATCAAATCCACTTTCATCAAACTATTTTTTAAAACAATTATATTTTGTTTTAATTTTGTTTGAAAGAACTGTTCAATTTGCTAATGTAAAAAAAACGTATATCTCTTCTGCGCATGCGTCTATACCTAAGGAGTGTTACTCTATCACCAAGTTAGGGATAAGTTTCCATAATAGCGGGTAGTATTGCTTATAGTCACCACGATGTCTGGCTGCACATACAGGAGTAATTAACTTGTCCCGAAATAACCAATGAAGAATAGCCCTTGATAGAAGGCAAGCCAGGATTTTTCAGTGGTAGAATTTAGATGCTAACAGTCAAATATCCCGATTTCGGTTCTGGCGACTGTGACATCATTTTCACCCTGTTATATATAACTTTAGTGGAAAAGCCATTTTTAATAAAAGCAATAATCGTACAAAAAAATTATACCTTTGAATGTATATATATATCTTTGGCTCAATTCTCCACTTTGAAATGTTGAAGCTATTTTGCAAATAGCATTGAATCTTCGAACCTGAGCACACTAAGCACAATCATAATTAGACATCAATGTGCGAAATGTGGGGAATGATCAGTTCATTCTACGAGGCCTCTTGTTTATCTACTGATAATACTTTCCCGCTTCCTCTGACGAGTTTACACTATTTGCGGCTTGAAATCATTGGCTTGCTATTTAAGATTACCTTCATATTTTTTACTATTCAAGATATACATGCTCACATGGACTTTTATAGTCCACATCCTGGCAGGAAGACTCCTACAGGCCATTTTCATGACTGGCCCAAATAGCCTAGGTTGTGGGTAATTTATAAAAATACATTTACAAAAAAAACTACTGCAAGATAAAAGTAATAATTCTGTAACACTGTGGTACTATTTTTATAACTATTTAAGAATCTATGGTCTTTGTTTCAACGTTATATCTTTAAAACTCTCTGAATAAAACGTAAATGCATCAACATTGCAAATCGTATCTTGACTGCCATACCGTCACAGGTAGGCAACGTTCTAAAGTTGAAAACTTAGTCCTTCCGCAGAGCAAAGACAAGTGAGAAACTGTAATTAGGAGTTCACTAGAAGTGCCACATACACCACCATTAGCGCTTACTTAAATTAAATAATCCCATAGCCCTGTGGAAACCTTTATATTATCAGCATAGAGCCTAATTAATCATTGAATCTAATTATGGTTTGAAATTAAATAACCCCATAAAACAATAATATTATTATCTTAGAACCTATTTATGATTTATTATACTTATACTTCGATTTGAACAATTTAAAAGCATAGCTTGATAAAACAAAATTGAATTTTTGAATTAATGTTTTAAAGTTTTGACTTGTAAATTTCACTAAGATGAAAATTAAAGCTAAAAGTGATCACATAATGTCTGCTTGTATTTATCCAGATCCGACAGTTGTTCACACTGATGTGTGTTTCAGTCAAGTCAGGCTGATTGTACCTCTTCAGACCTCACAGTTGTTCACACTGATGTGTGTTTCAGTCAAGTCAGGCTGATTGTGCTTCTTCAGACCTCACAGTTGTTCACACTGATGTGTGTTTCAGTCAAGTCAGGCTGATTGTACTTCTTCAGACCTCACATTTGTTCACACTGATGTATATTTCAGTCAAGTCAGGCTGATTGTACTTCTTCAGACCTCACAGTTGTTCAAACTGATGTGTGTTTCAGTCAAGTCAGGCTGATTGTACTTCTTCAGACCTCACAGTTGTTCACACTGATGTGTGTTTCAGTCAAGTCAGGCTGATTGTACTTATTCAGACCTCACAGTTGTTCACACTGATGTGTGTTTCAGTCAAGTCAGGCTGATTGTACTTCTTCAGACCTCATAGTTGTTCACACTGATGTGTATTTCAGTCAAGTCAGGCTGATTGTGCTTCTTCAGACATCACAGTTGTTCACACTGATGTGTATTTCAGTCAAGTCAGGCTGATTGTACTTATTCAGACCTCACAATTGTTCACACTGATGTGTGTATCAGTCAAGTCAGGCTGATTGTACTTCTTCAGACCTCACAGTTGTTCACACTGATGTGTGTTTCAGTAAAGTCAGGCTTATTGTACTTCTTCAGACCTCACAGTTGTTCACACTGATGTGTGTTTCAGTCAAGTCAGGCTGATTGCACCTTTGCTGACCCGGAAGTTGATCACAATAGCTTGTGTTTTTCATTCAAGAAATCTTTGTTTGACACTCCGCAGACATGACAGTTGTTCACACTAGAGTGTGTTTCAGTGACATCCTGATCTATGACGAGCTGGTACAGGACGATGACTCTGGTGCCTCTGATGACCTACCCGTGGGAATCAACAGCGTCGACAGACCTCAGGCGAGCCACCAGATCAGACCCGCTCCCCCGGAGACGCCGGCAGACCACACCAATACACCAGGACCCCTACAGGTAGGGATGAGCACACGAGGGACTAGCTCAGGGGAACTGAAAGTTTCGGAGTTCACTAGAAGTGTAGTCTCAAGCACTATTAGCTACCACTAAGATTAAGTGGCTGCAAATACATATTTTATTATTTAGTGTTCATTGGTAAGGATGCAATTTTGGAGGTTTGGTGTTGGAGGATCAGTGATAGGTATTCACAGTGATGCGTGTTCAGTGTTAGATGTTTCAGTATCTAAGACTACCTTTCACTGTGGATAGCTCTGTGTTTTTTGTTGGTAGAAAGGATATTTAATGGGACTAAAGCAATTTTTAACTATAATATAAAGAACCCACAAAAATAAATGTTTTCCAGTCTCATCAGTGTGACATTCATCTAGAAATCTAAAAGCCAACAACAACACTGTGGTGCCGAATTTGATTAGAGCCAAGAGTACCCCTTTTTTCGATTAGATGAACTGAGCATACACTTGTGACTACAAATAAAAATAATGTATATCTTTTGGTCACAGGAACAGCCTCGCCCCGGGCACCGAGACGGGCAGGAACGCTTTCCTCATGGTCCCAGGAATTTAGAGAGTGGACGCTCAGCGCCATCGGGTGACGAAGTGACCACCACGACAACTGCGTCCTCATCGACATCCGACGGCAAACGAAGGCGCCGCTCCGTCGTCGTCTCCGACCGGAAAGTCCGCAGTGCTGACGTCGGTGTCAGTGGCCTATACGACGTCATTTCCGAGGTAGACCTGGCGTTCACCCCTAGACACCCATGCAGAGGCGGTCACCGTCTTCCAAGGACGCATACGAGAGGAAGTCGTGTACGGGATCTGCCTCCCAGTGCCCGGGTTCAGTGTCCTTTTCATCCTGGTAGCGGTGTCCGCCGTGGTGTCCGCCCTGGTAGCTGGCTCCCTCCTGTACCGGTACCAGCTCCAGAGAGAAGCGCAGCAGATGGCCCACGTCCGGCACCGGCAACAGAACGGGGGTGTCGCAGCTGCCAACTCTTTCGCTAGCTGGATGGCTTTGAGACTATTGGGTTCCAGGACCCAGGTGGCACCGACGGCTGAGGTATCCGATCAGCCTGTTCAGAACGCCTCAACGGCGAGAGATGGTTGACGCTAGAGTTCAAACCCCTTTTAGTTCAAACGATTATGTAAGGTGACATTTATGAAAGTCATACGACGTGAAAATGATTCAGCGTGTTGATAAACAATAAGCTGTGACATAGTGAAACCTGTCAAAATAATGTTTCAGCAGCAAGTTTTCGATAAGAACGAATCCAGTCATGTAGTGTAGGTTACATGGAATATTTGGTTTCTAAAGAGAAAAAAACTAGAATGAAAGTAAGATACAACAAATTTTCAAAGGTAAAAATATAATAATGGCTGGTATTATATGTACTTTGACATATAAAGAGGACATTCTCATCTGTCATTACTTAAATGTTCAGCACAAAATATTAAAATGTAAATGAGAGATGTTTATTAGGATGATATATTTTATTTTATGCCAGTGAATATTTAATAACGTTGTGCATTGTGCAATACAAACTTTGATTAAGTCTAATGTTAAAACGAACAATCAATATGAAGTAGGGCCTATTGTTGACTCTGTAAGTACCATGAGGCCCTACAGTGCTTGGTTAGTGAACTAACTAATGTTGTATTTATTTATGTTGCTTCATTTAGTATGATTGTGTTTTAAAGTGTAAAAATACCATTTTACCAAATATATATATTTAAAAAAATATACAAATGATCAAATTAAAGTTTGAAACATTTGTTTTGATCAAATAGTCACATTGTGTTCATTTTAAACACTTTGGTGATAAAAACCAATTTATTTATATGTATACATACATGTCACAGTTAATGTTGCCATTTTAAAGACTTGATATGTAGAATTTCAAGAAAGGTTGTGTAACATATTATATACTATTAAGCTAATAAGGTTGTGTACACATTATTTATAAGATTAATTATGTGCTAGTGATGGCATTTTAGATATGATAGTTAAAAAAAATTATTTTCATTTAAAAAAAAATAATCATGTATATACTTTGTTCCAATTAAATGAAGTCCTCTAAATTAAACTGGATTAGAATCATCTGAAAAATATTAGCTAAATATGTTTTCATAGCATAACTAGCAGGCGCAACCATGCAAGGGTATGATCAGATGGCCCACACGGCATGCAATTAGCAGACCCGGTAGATGGAGGGATAATTTAAGCTATCCTACATAAAATTTATGTTTTATGGAACTAATAACATCACTAATAGGTTCAGGGTTAAATTTAGACGACATGCAAAATATTTGTTGCGTGGATTGAATAACGTCGCTAGAAGGTTTAGAGTTAGGTGAATCTATCCTTAGACACCAATTACGTTGAATTATAAAATAATACAAAATATTATGAGGTCTATAATTTATCGGAACAAAGTGTAAACTTATATTCACACTATAAAAGTGTTTAATGAAACAAGATTGTACTTGTTTGTTTCAAACTAAAATAAATAATTCCATTTGTAAGCCAATTAAAAAAAAAAAATTCAAGAACTTCGCATTTTAAGATACAGATATTACCAGTTTCTTGCCATTACTGGAAACAATCAATAACTTGCTTAGCTAAGACTTAGCTGACTTCTATAATTTTAGGTTTGTATAAAAACAAGGCTGAACCTACCGAAACATTGCCGGAAGATGTGGAACTGGTCATTATACACCTGGGAATTATTCACCTGTTTAAGTTTGCAGCTGATTAGCCCTTTTGGCTCTGGGATCAGGGATATCTACTAAAGACCCTCTAATTCAATTTCACTATTTGCCTAAATTAATAAGTTATTTGAATTTAGATCCATCAAATTGATCATATACCAAATAAGTTGCACTACGTTTGGATATTTGGTTATATGTGTTCCTAACCTAGGTTGAGCTATTGTTTTTAAAGATACGACTGTGTCTTAACTTAGTAAATTGTGTGTGAATGACCTAATTAAAAATAGATGAAGTAGATTCTGTACATAATAGTGCGACCTATTTGCAAGGAAATATCTTCACATTAATGCATTTGTTATGAGAATGACAGTTATGAAGATTAAAAACAACTAAACAATATTCACTTTTCTAAGACTGTTTGCTTTTGACCCAACAAAAAAAAAAATTGATTTGTTTAAATAAGGCCAAATCTATGTTTCTTACAATTTAATTTGCTCTTAAAACTGCAAAATTACACGTGAAATGTCCTTGAGAATTAGCTAAGTTCACCTTTACATGATTATTTTTTATCATAAAGCTCCAAATTTAAGGTGTTTAGTCCAATAGGGACATGTTGATACACTCCAGCTTCATTAGGACGTAAAACGTATTTTAAAATATCAAACCACTTTTTTTATAACACAGTATTTCTGGACGTTTGCAACCCATTTAAAAACTCAAAGGGTCGGCCCCTTTAAATTTAGCTATATGATTATATCCGAGACAGGGTCTTGTAACTATAGCATTCAAAATCTGCATTTAAAAAAAGCCAATTGCATCGATAAAGTTCTTTGGATAGTCTTGAAAAAATTTTGCAATGTCAACTGATCAGCTAAAAATCACTCATCTTACTTTGGTTTCGTCAAATCTCAGGATGAATTACGTAAAACCAATTAATATTTATGTAAACAACATGCACTTTTAATTATAGCCTATGTTTTAGACTAAACTCCAAGTGGGCATATGTCATGCTTAACATCAAACACTCAACAGTATAACCCTTAATGTATTTGCAAGCTTCATACAATGTGTTTTTGACACACAAAACACAATTTAAAATGATTAATAAATAAATCTTTTATTTTGAAGCTAGAATTAAGATGATGCATTAATCACTAAATATATCCTCAAAATTAGGATATTTAAAAAATATCACTCCACGCCACCGTATAGATTAAATCCATGGCCAAACTAAGACCAATGTTGACTAGAGCCAACAAGTTAAAAATTGGGGAATTCCTCAGGTTGAAAATAGTAACTTATGTTATGAATCAATTAGAATTAGATTAAACTTAGTAGGCTGAAAAACATTTGATAAAAGTTAATATGTTTCACAAATTCTGAATCCCAGGTCGATCAAGACAAACATTTATTCAAAAACTATTATAAAATTGTATAGTAATCTATGTTAAATATGTTGTTTCTAATCAAACGTGTCTTGGTGTCAGAAATGTTGGCAAAAAAAGAAAATGAAAAAAAGATTGAAACAAAATATTTGGTGGTGGTCTGGGAGGTGTGGGATATGTTTAACTTGTTACGTATAAATATGTAAGATATGGCCAAAACTAATATTCTACATTCACTCCAACATCTATTTAACAAATTAATCGATGTTAGACGAAACAATATATGTTTATGGTTAGTGAAAAATTTACTTAGACTTTAAATGTTTGTACTATCAGACGAAAAAACCTTAGTAGAGTAAGCCATTTAATAAACTATTCTAGCTTTTTAAGGAGATATGTTAACATCATGCTGCTTTTTCAAACCGACAACAGTATTTCATCTGACTATTAATGACTGTACAATTTATAAGTGCAATAACATTACGCAGTTTTAGGTTAATAACAAAGATTAGCAAGAATTTTAGGAAGAAAGGTAACATATGACTATGTTAAATGTAAAGTTATAATAATTATATATTCTGTAATGAGATAAACTGGATTAAGGAAGAGCAGATTATTAACTATTAAATTAAGTATTTTTTTCTGTTAAACTTAGAAATATAAGTTATTTATTTCATATGTTTTTTTATTTATTAAACTTTGTGAATAAAATATTTTGTGTCCGATTCAGTCGATGTAAGATATATTAGTCGATGTTCTATGAAATACAAAGCTTTCCTCGCTAATAAATTTAATTTTAACAAACTGGCTCTTGTAATATGGGCCCAATGTTTATATCCGGTGTGAATACTAAACATCACAATTTTATACATCCCTTAAAGTATAAATAAAGATTTTTTAATACATTTTTAATAGAAAAAAGTTTGCACCTTTTCAAACCAAATATTTATTTAAATTACAAGGGCATTTGGGTTATTGAATTTGATAAAATTCTACTCGGCATCTATTAATAGTTTTCTAACTTTACGCTTGCAATTATTGAAAAAGTAAATAAATTAAAGCTAAATTATTTCCAAAAAATTATATGAAGATATATTTATTTTATAGTAGTGAAAATATTAAATGTAACACAAGATATTTTTTTTTCAAAATTAATCAAATAATACACCTAATAAATTAATCAACTCTTAAACTTAATATCTACGTGAATAGGGTGATTAGAAGTCTTAAAATTTCAATTAATCATCATTAGAGCTAAGTGGAGAGTACCAGCCACCCAATCTGAGAGATGAGGGTTTCATTTGCACTTGCTAAATTCGGGGTGGTTTTGAGACCATGGCAAATTCATCCCCTTCCCCTGATTAATGTAGGGTAAAAAATCTTCTTTATATTTTTCAAAAAAGCGACTTAGTATAGCGTGTTGATAGCCAGTCCTGGCACTATAGGGTAGTATTATAATTGTTTAGATTAAAAGGTGGGTAGGACCTGTCCATTTTACGTGAACTTGTTAAACCATAAGATTAAAAATATATGTATATATTAAAACTTGATTAATTAAAGGTTTATGTAAAAAAAAAATCTTTTATTTTCACTAAGGAATATTTTTGTAATAATATTTATATGAAATTGCTCAAAAACATTTAGTTCCCTTATTTTTAGGGTTTGTGGGTTTTAAAAATATCTCGAAACATATATTTCCAGTTAAATTGTTAGTATGTAGAGTTTAATTTAAAAGTGAATTATTGATTTATGTCACATCGAACATTATCCTTGTACATTTTGGGAGATTATTAATATTGCAACAAACAATTATTTTAAGATAACTTTATGATTTTGTATACTCAGAAAAATGATACCTTGACATGGATCTGACCCATGATCACGCTGACCTCTTTGCCAACTGAGATATTCAGGATCTCGTCCTAGTCAATATTTTTTGGAGCTTGGCATAGTTAAATGACACACTGGCTAGGATTAAATCCTGGATACCTCCACTGGAAGAGCGATCGACATGTAATGCTGGATGAACTGTGCTTGTTTCACTGTCCAAGTGTGAATTTTCTAAATTTATGGATGTGTTAATCTGTTTATCTTGTTCACACTTTTATTTTGAATTGTGTAGTAATGTTAAGTTTGTAATTATATTGAATATATAAATAACCAGTACAACTTGTCTTGACTAACGTTTAATTGTTTAAAGGTCCTAGACTAGAGATGGAAATCTTCCGGGAAATTTTGAATTGGAAAATTTTCCGCAGTGGTGGCTTGCAATATAGAGGTTACATTGGAGAGGAGGAACTTAGTCTATTATATACGAGTATACTTCAAAATATAGTGTGTTAAGAGACGAGTGAGTTATAAGAAAAGGGGGTAGGGGACTTTAGGTTGGGGGAGGGGTAGGTAGGAAGCACGGAGGATAGTAGGGGGGATAAATTTCGGGTCAGCTTTAAAATTATTTCAGTTAACTTAAAAAATTGAAGTATAATTTATGAACATGATGGGTTTACAAAGTATCGCATTCATTTGTTTCTTTACTACTTTTATTTTTTAGCACCGTGTCTTACTACCTGTTCGGGTTATACGCTTATGTAATAATGAAGATAATGTGTTGGGGATGCAGAAGGATAAGAGGATTTGCACCCGCATTTGCGTGGAGTGAGAGTGGAAAACAATTTATGAAAAACTTCCCTCAGTGCAACTGACCGGGATCTATCCCCGATCTCCCTGTCATCAGCAGTCTAGTCTATTGCGAGAGTAGCGCGTAGGACCATGCAGCCCCCTAAGCAAGTGTTTCTTATTACTAGAGGAGAGGGTGGATATATGAGCCCCGTCGTTTTCTAAGTAAGCAGGTCATGAATTATAGCGGGAGACACTTAAGCTATTAGAAATAGTTACTGAAGTACCTGTAGAGCGCGCTGGAGTAGTTCCTCTAATGGCGAGTGATTTGTGGTGTGTTTTTATTTTTCACTTCTGAAAATACTTTTAAACACTTATTAACACAATTATTCTTTCATAACTGCTATTTATTATTGTAGCTTAGTATAGGCTAAGTTATAAGGGTGAGATTCCAGTATTAACATTATAAATTACGGCTACGAATAGGTGTGCAAAAAAATCGTGTTTAACAAGATGGCGAGAAGGGTATTATGGGCCCTTGCGATGTTGGTAATTTTAGTCCCATAACAAAGGGGCTCATATTGCAGTCACTGCATTTTAACGTAATATTATTTAATATTATTATTTTACAGATGCCTCGCAAACTCCTTGTACGTCAAAAGAAGTCGTCAAAACAAAAGTTATGGAATAAATAAGATATTATTAATGTAATACAGGCGTTGAAAGATAATTACAATGGGGTTAAATAAAACTTTGAAAATATTTTCTGTGCCTCGTGCCACTTTGCAAAGACTCTCTCGTCTTGATTTGCCAATTGAAGAAGCGGTTAGTAGGAAATTGGGGTGAAAGCCAATTATGTCACCTGAAATATAAGAAGATCTGGTAAATTATTTACTGGTCATGGAGTCAAAGTTTCATGGTCTTAAGAGACAAGATGTGCGTCGTGTATCTTACCATTTGTGTGAAAAAAATAACATTCGGCATCCATTTTCTAGTGGTGAGGTAGCTGGCCAAGCCTGGTTTGATCATTTTATGGCCCGCCACAAAGATAAACTGTCATTCTTGAAACCATCAGTCACGTCCTTTACTTGTGCTAATGGGTTTAGTAAGGAAGCAGTAAATGTTTTTTTTGACATGCTCGTAGTTTAGTTACAAAAATATAAATATCCACAATACAGAATATTTAATGTCGACGAAACCGGCATATCTATTGCTCAGAGTAAAGTCCCGCGAGTCATTGGTCTCAGAAGAAAACTGCAGGTCGGAGCCATAACCACTGCTGAAAGTGGGGTCATTAGTTACCGTTGTATGCTGCATGAGCGCAGGAGGTATTTTTGTTCCACCAATGTTGATTTTCCCGCGGAAAAATATGACAGATACGTTAATGAAAGGAGCTCCACCTGGCTCCGTTGGAAAATGCCACTCGTCGGGTTGGATCCAAGGCAATCTCTTTACTGAATGGCTTAATCACTTTATCGAGAAAACAAAACCAACAGCAGAAGATCCTGTTTTACTGATTCTTGATGGGCATAAAACTTACACTAAGAACATTAATGTTGTAGATATTGCCAGCCAAAATCATGTAACAATTTTAAGTCTTCCTCCACACACGACCCACCGTATGTAACCATTAGGCAGGACCTTTATGAGGCCATTGAAATATTACTACAATCAAAACATTAGACAGTGGATGCTACATTCTAACACTAGACCTATCGGGCCATACGACATAGCACAACTTCTAGGCAATGCATATCTGAAGTGTCAAACTGAAGAAATAGCCGTCAATGGGTTCAAGGTTACCAGAATCTATCCTTGTAACCGACAGATGTTCAACGATACAGATTTTGTTGCTTCGGAAGTTGATATGGAAGTGGTTGATCAACAGAGCCTTGAAGAAAACAAGAGCAGGAATGTTACACAAAAGGTACAATCATTGACATCTTCTCAGGACGTTAACTCCATTATGCCCTCTGTCGCCAAATCTAATGAACCAGATCGAGATGCTACACCATGTGCAAAGGACTTGGAAGAAGCTGGCCCCTCGGGATATTCCTTAGTGAATAAGTCCAATCATGTATCACCAAAATATATTTGGCCAATTCCTCAACCTAAAAGAGAAATGACAAACAAAGGACCAAAGTCTATGAAGGCTGCTAAAATAACATCATCCCCTTATAAACTTGCATTAGAAGAGTCCGAGAAGAAAAAGGCAGAAAAACAAAGAAAAAAAGAAGGTAAGAAACAGAAGTTTGTTAAGGGAAATGAACCGCCATTAGTGAAACAACAATACCAAAGGAAAAATAAGTCGAAGAAATCTCTAAAAAGAAAGCTAATTTTCCTAGCTGAAGAATCGGATGAAGAGTTCAACATTGATTCAGACGAGTCTCTTCCTAAAATTGAAATAGGCGTTCCTCGTCCTGATAGTGATGATGCCGTTTGTATTTTCTGTGAAGGCGTTTTTTTCAGCAGACAGAAGGGGTGAATTATGGTTACAGTGTATGAATTGTGAACTGTGGGCTCACAATGAATGTGCTGGATGTGAGACATATGCATACATTTGTGATTTTTGCAAGTGAATATGGACATGTTCTTTTAACTTACACTTAACTTTTAACTTCAACTTACACTTTTTAATTTGTACTATCAATGTACATTTAAATATATAACAAAATTGTGTTTAAATAAAAATTTTAATCTTTTATTTTTAGTGAATTTCTGTTCCTAAGATAAGGGGCTCATATTACCAGCACAAGCTCTATTAGTGACCAAGTGTAATAATACTTTGAAAAATATTTTTCATATTAATGTTTTTAAAAACAATCCCTAATTCCATTGGCACTATGTTAATAACATTCCGGAGTGTGTTTTATTACATTTTCAGATCAATTTAAGAACTTCTGCGATAGTTATGATGAAAAAACAAAGTGGGGGCCTATATATCCATCCTCTCCTATACTACTAGTATTACTATCACTACCACTAATTATTAGTATTACTGTTGTTATTATTATTATTACTATTATTATTATCCATTTAATCAGTTGAAATTAATCAAGAAAAGTAATAATTGAAAATGTTCCGCTTTGGAAAATTTTCCAGAAAAAATATAGGGAAAATTTTTCGGAAAATGTTCTGTCTCATATCTTTACCCTAGACTTGTTTAATGGCGTAGAGTCGGTAGGGTTGAATAAGTTAAACCTGCTCCATGTTTTGTACTTTCTCACATAGATAAAGTATTTTATTTATACATTTCTTGAACTTGAGATTATGACGAATCTTGGCGTTTTATGTGCCCCCAAAATAAAAAAAGTGGAGTTAACTAATAATTGATTTTTGAAATTTCATTTTTTTTAAATGGCGTTAATGATTTTTTCAAGATTGGTATCTGAGAATGTTCTAGGTGATTAATAATACATTAAACTGGTTTATCAGAAAAATATTAATCCAAGAGCAGTTTACTAATAACCTAATTATGAAACATTTGTTCCTAGCTATAATAGGCTCTATGAGCAAATATGTGCGATTGTGTTGCACAATTTATTCAAAGCTATTTTTGTGTTTAGTTTCCTATGTTTCGGGTAACATTTCATAAGTCATCATCTGGGAATAATACTATATTGCCAACATTCCGAGAAACCCGTAAAGTAGTGCGTGCGAGCAGAGAAATTTGCATTGTTTTGTTTACTGACGATGAAAAGGTTGATGTTCGAAACCAGCCAGGGGTTTTGAGGGTATTTGATCATAAATTATTTCCCATTCTCCCTCCACGCAAGTGTGGGTACACCCGTTCTACATTATACTTTACTAATACGATTAGTAAGACGCGGATTGTGGAAACTATTCCTATAAGACGTTTACTTTCATGTTGGCGAAACATTAGAAACCTAAAAACACATCTACAGGGCTTAAACCCAAGAGGAGATTTCAAACAGACGTCCAGCCGTGAAAGCCAACCTATCACAACTACTAAATGTTTGTCAGCATTTAGCTTACATGTGAAACTAAGGTTGGCTCACTTCTTCTTTTCCAAGCCAATTTGTGATTTAAAATACTACTCACCTAACTACCAATTATTTGAAAGAAAAAAAATCCTCACACCAAGGTATTTCTTATGAAAATGATAATAATTTAGTGAAACATCAAAACCACTAAAACAATTCTCAATATATATTAAGTGAAACCCACTCACGCACTCATAACCGTATTTATCCAACCACTGGGCCTGGAAACTTGAAATTTGCGGGAAGGTTCATTTTAGGACTTGGGTAAGAGATAAGACGGTGTTTTGAGATGTTTAACCTCTAAGGGATGAAAAAGACAGGTTAAACGTTTTAAAAATTCACTTCCCTTATGTATCTTTTGAACCAGTGGACCGAGCCCTGAAATTTAAAAGAAAGGTTACTTTATAGAATTGAGAGTGGGAGAATTTTAAGATTTTTTCAAATTTAACTCTCTAAGTGGGTAGAAAGGGGCAGGAAGGTGTGGGACTCACTGACCTACTCATCATTGTATTTCTTCAGCCCTTGGGCCTAGAAACTTGAGACTTTTCCTGGCAGGAAGGTAGTGGAATCACCCCATATAACCAAAAAAACCTAAAATTGGAAAATTTCAAAATATGCTTCGGGAAATTGTGTGGGCTTATAATTAGTAAATACCTTTTATATGAGTTAGAAAATTAAAATTAGGAAGATAGGTAGAAATACAACTCCAGATAGTTGAATAAATCTTAAAGTTGGAAATTTCTAAGAGTGAACAGGAGAAAGGGGTGTGGAGGGGATCAACATTTCAAAAACTAGTCATAAGCCTCTACTTCCCAGTGTGGTAGATAACTAAAACTTGGCAGGCAGGTAAGAATACCACTCCAAATACACATTAAGGGCTGAAAGTGTGAAAATTTTAATTGGTACTTTGAGAAATGGGGCAGTGAGGGGAGGTGGTTATGAACACACAAAAAAAAACTTTTAGGTGTGGTAGAAAATTTAAATCTAGCAGGCAGGTAGACGTACAACTCCAGATAACCTTATTCATCTTAAAGATTTGAAATTTCTAAGGAGTTATTTAAGTAGGGCTTGGGAGCTACAATTTCCTAAACCAATAGAAACAACTACTATAGTGCATCCACAGTAGGAGAAGTGGTATCTAACAGCTAGGAAAAGTTACCACATATCTATTCACCAAATAATATGACCTGCAAGACGGTATGTTGATTTGTGGTTACTTTTGACAGTCAAAATATTCACACAAACATACAATCTGTTTTAAAGTTATTCACTGTTTTAACATTATTGAAACATGAAATTATGAAAACCACCGTTTGTATATTTTATTTTTGAGGAAGTGACGTCTATGGTTCACTTGAAAAATGCGTTTCAAACAAAATCTTATAAAATGCAGCATGCTCTTCTTAATTCAAAATGGCAGATTATCTGAAACAAGGGCGGTTTATGATGTCATACAAACAGGGACGGATTTACGACTCTGACGCCCATAGGCACTAGATAATTTGCCGCCCATTTTTGATACCTTAGTTTCTAACCTTCTAAATCCCCGTTTTCCCCCTGCACACCGACACACATATACCATACACACAAGTGTTATCTGTGGAATGACAGATAAAAAGTCCTTACATTATTTTATTATTTAATATAGTGAGGTTTTAAAAGTAGTAAGAATCTAAGCAAATACTTAAAACTTATTGAAATAAACATTCTTACACTATCACATCACATAAATTCAAATATTATTTAATTTAACAATATAAAGTTTGCAATAGTATACTGTAGAACGTGTTACTACAATTGAAATTAGCATGTACACAATAAAATAGTCTATAATATCTTCCGCCTTGATTTCGGCTGAGCGAACTGGTCGATGATTCCAGGCAACCATTTCATCCAATAAGGAATGTCAGTGAATCAAGGCGATCCTCTTATCATGTTGGTACGCAAATACAAAAAACCATAACAATCACACACACGTTGAAGCCATACAATTATTTTAACTGTCGGAAAAAAATACGTATGCTTTTTCGTCATTCGAAATTTGCAGCCCCTAAAATCTGCCTCCATAGGCACGTGCCTTCTAGGCCTATGCGTAAATCCACCCCTGCATACAAACCATCAAGGCGGTTGTGTTCGTAAGCTGTTTACAAAATAAAGACTTTATTTTTAAAGTGATATTTTGTATGGCTCTTTCTCTCTCTCTCTAAATTATAAAAATATTTATTTATTTTTTAGGCCAGTTATAACAAGATACAAGTGTAAATATAATACGTTTTAATTAATTATTTAATGAACATTAATATGTCTTGTTGCCACAACCACAAAACCAAAATCATAATAGTTTTATTAATATAGTTTGTTATTTCTATAAATTACAAAAACGACCATTATAGTTGTTTGATAACACTTTTTATTGATAATTATTGTATTAGTAAGCAAATAATAATGATCTCCGAATAGGTTGACATTAATCACTTTCAGTCAAAGTTTGAAATAAAGAACCTTCTGATAGCTGTCATATACCACTCTTTTAGCCAGATGCCCACTACTTTTCTGTGTGGTAGAAAACTTAGATTCTTCAAGATGGTAGAAGTGGCTCGGAACGATAATAATAATGGTTCTTAAGATAAACTTACACATACCACTGAAGTTATATTGCATTGTTGCTTTTAAGTTCTTCATAATAGTACAAGCAGGGGTTTGTACATAAGTTAAGTACTAGCTGTGTATTTATTTTTAGTACCTCTATATGAGAACAGGACTAAACAACACTAGCATCAGTGGCGGTGAAACCGGAGAGGAAGGAAAGAGGAATTATTCATCCATAAATAATTTCTCCCCTCCTGAAATAAATTTGTCCCCTCTAGATTTATTCTATTCCCTTCTGATATTCTATAATATGAAGTTGAAACATAGCCTTGCATAAACTTCAAATAGATTCTATAGCTATTTGATTCTCAAAAAAAAATGTCAGGCAAAGGCTAATCTAAATAGCCCCCAGAGCCTCTATGGCACGCCGCCACTGGATGGCACGTGGATACGACTTGGGTGGAACGTCAACATGAAAATAAGAACTAAATAAAAAAAATTCCAATATCATGTAATTTTTTGAAGTCAATACAATTTCAACAGACTTTTCATTCAATGTCATGTCACAATGAACTTTGTGAAGTCAATGGTTAGGAAGCTTCTTGGCTCGTACTTGAGTGCGTCTTGTGTGCTGTTCAAGAAAATAATTTATGAACCGCTATTGGCTAGCAAAATACAACACGTTTTAAACTAATATTGACAATATTATGTAAGTTTTAGATTTTAGTGTATACATTGTGTACCGTAAATGTGGGATCCGCTTTAGCGGGGTACAGGAAGCACAAAAACAATTAAAATAGTTTGTATAAACGTGTATCCCATTTAACCTTGTTTCTGAGTTAGAGTCACGTGACTTCAGTAGTATGGACCTGCTTAGCATTATATAAAGTGCTCAAAATGCAAGCGTTGCAATGCAAAGTATTTTTTAATGAGTGTGGCATTCTATGGCATGAAGGTGGCCATTTTGAGCACTTCCTACAATGTTAAGAAGTTCCACGTTACCAGAGTACAAACATGAGTATCACTCAGAAACAAGATCAAATGGGACACATGTTTATATTAACTTTATTAGTTGTTTTTGTGTCTCCTGTCAACCCCTGAAGTGAGTCCCAACACGTTCCGGTACATCCTGTATTTCAATTTAGTATCTTTTTTTTCACTGAAAGTGCTACTTTCAATGCTTTTACTTTATAGTCGGTTGGATTATGTATTAAAATAATATTCCGT
The DNA here is from genome assembly GCA_902151455.1 of Timema bartmani. Lineage (NCBI taxonomy): Eukaryota > Metazoa > Arthropoda > Insecta > Phasmatodea > Timematidae > Timema > Timema bartmani. The sequence continues at coordinate 61,453 of CABFWB010000426.1, read as the reverse complement.
GGGAAATTTTGTGATACAATATCAAGTAATACCTGAAAATGATAAGGTATTACTCAATATTGTATCACAAAATTTCCTACAGAATTACACAATCAAACTAACTATTAAGTTATTGAGGTTGATATTATTTAAGACACTCAATTTTAGACAATTTAATAAATTTTACTACTTTAAAATTTAGGCATTATTAAGATATTTACCATTTTATTTGAGTTATTCATTACATTTCATAATATTCAACCAGTTTTGACCTGCATCGGTGGCTGTATGGTCTAAGGCGTCTCTCTCGCAGTAGACTAGATTGCCATTGACAGGGAGATCGGGTTTCAAATCCTGGTCAGGTGAGCTGGAAGATATTTTTCAAAATAGTATTCCACTCTCCCCTCGACGCAACTGCGAGTGCACTCCCTACACAAATAAGGTTTCTCTACCACTGGCTAGGTTGATCATACTAAGATAATGCAGCTTGACGCAGGCGTCGCCTTGCATCGTGGTGCAATAAGTTGTTTTCTTTTCTTTTTTTTAAATACAGTAAAATAATTGGTTCCAGTAAAACAGTCTTAACATATTTTTGTGAGTAAAAAATTAAAGATAATTATTCTAAAATTAAAAAAAAATACTTAACCGTTTCCAATTTTGCTGATGTCAAATTAAGAAAACGAAAACTTTATTTCAATGTTATCTCTGGTTCGAACATGGTCGTGTATCTAATATACAGGTGAATTAGCCGTGAGATGAGCTCTCAAGTTGTATAGTCAGCTTAAGACATACGTATATACTTTCTACTAACATAAGAATAAATACTTCTAAAAGATTAGAGTTAATAAATTAAGATGGATTTTTTTTTTTACATTATCAGTTTGGAAAATGACACTTTACACGGTGCTTGTGAAGATGACAAACGAAACAGCTTTACATTTTATGCCACTGTTAATCTTCACAAATGATATAAATCTAGAATTATGGGCAAGGGCGAAGAAAGTTGGGGATCCGGGGTCAGGACCCCTCTTGGATTAACTGGACTATTCTAGAATTTTTTTGGATGCGCCCTTAAAGGAGGCTCAACAAATACATATTATAAAAGTTTAATGATTAAGTTTATTATTCTTACTACAGTTTTAATTGTATGTCATCAACCAAATATTAGTTAATGAATATTTGAATGTTCAACTTCAAGATCCACCTGGTAAAACTTCCTATTGTAATATTAGCTCTGTCAACATTTCAAATACTATACTTCTTTTCTCATACACTAATATGGTATTGAAAAACAAAGGATGTTTCTTGGAATGAGCAGAGTAAGTGGGGTCCTAGAAAATGAGGCAAATATTGTTGTTATTACCTGTAAGATCCTTCTTGAGGAATCACCCTAAGAAAAGAACAGTTTAAATAACAGAACAACTATCAGAAGTGGAGTTTGTAGCTTATGTAGGTAGGTTTACTACCCTTCCACCACCCATTATCTCAACATATCTACTTACTCAAACATTGCTAAATATAAAAGGTTTGCCCTTGATTATGGGTACGCTCAGACTTATTCACTAGACCTGATTTCATCAAAATATTCACTCAGAATTTAAGGAATAGTTTCTTTTTAGTTTATACTACACTCATTATCACCTCTGAGGGAACTGCATCTCTTATGAAAATTATATGTATTTTCGCTCTCTCTCTTTGTTAACTGTTGTTAAATCTCCTCACGTTCAGATATATCGGAAGGTAGTGTGTTGGGGTAAGAAGTATCTATTCTCAACATCGACGAACCGGCGTTGCGAAATTTGTCTTATATTCAAGGGAAGAGTAACCACAGGAAAACAAGAAAATTATCCAATAGTAGCCATGCAGTTCCAGTGAGTTGCGGCTCGTTACAGCTCAACGCAAATCGTCCCAGCGGGATATCTCCCTCTGTCCCAATCTACCCTCGCAAATCCTTTTTATATGACGTGCTCTATCTATATATCCAGTTCAAATAGCTGCCACGCGTCTCACCACTCCAGTAGATTGCTTCCTTGAACTGTGTTCACTTAGAAAGTTGTGTTTGTCTAGAACCCTAGGTGAACTTGACATGTGCTTAGCGTAAAAGTTGGCTGTACACGCTCGATTTTAATCCCATGGAGCTATCAAATATGTCCCGATGCTGAGTCCAACTTTTCTTGGCTCTCGTTACACACGTTGTACCAGATTTCTAGAGCAATACAAATTTAAACAAGTGCCGCTCGCTATAAGCTTAGAAGAAAAAAGAAAAAGTGGGTTATCTGGGCTGGAATCCTTGTTATCTAAAATATGGGTAATTTTAAGCTTACTAGCGTGGAGAAATAAGGGTCTTCCTGGGTTGAGAAACTTTTTCTCTTAAACATACGACGTTATTAGTTCGATGGCAAGTCCGATCTTCCAACTTGTTCGTGGAGCTAAACCACCGATTCAGATCCCATATTGAGCCAAAAACGATGCTCGGCTATTTCCTATTGGAATTTGGTTCATACGAGACATAGTTGATGGCTCCATGTGGTCAGACTTAGTGCGGATGTAAAACTTTAGGCATGAACTGCGTGTACTCATATTATTCGGGAAAAAAAATATTATTATTATTAAAAAAAAGTAATATATATTATATGTGTGTAATTTATTAATTTATTTATTTGTTTATTGGTTTTATCACATGATTTATTTAAACTAATTTATTTATGTATTTTGTGTTACAGGAAGAGAAATCCAACAACTGTGGCGAAACCTAAGAACAAGCTTTAAGCGAGAATTGAATTAATAAAAAAAAGGCAAATCAGTAAAAGCAGCTACAAAACGTAGAATGTACTTTTATTTTGATCAATTGTTGTTTCTGCTGCCAACTCTCGAATACAGAGAGAGACAGTAAGTAATATTAGCTCTATTCGAGGAGAGACAGAAGAGAACGAAAATAACTACAGAGATGATGAAGAAGGAAATTCCAATTTCTAAAGCACACATCCTAGCGTGAGTTGATCAAAAAAGAAACCACTATCCTATGAGGAATCATTATTAAATATATTGCAGGATAAAAGGTCAAAAGAAATTGATGAGGTCAAATCATTTTTGCTATAGTTTTTTGCCTTCATTAAAAAAGTTAAATGTAGATCAAAAATTTTAAGCCAAAGTGGAGTTTCTAAGAGTGATGAGACGAATTGAAAATGGACAACAATCTACAAGTCTAACACATTTAGAAACTACTCCTTTCTAGTGCAAACATAAAAGGCACTCATCATCCGAATAGCCAGACCCCCTTTGGCAGCAATAATTACTACCTCTTGTAAAGTTTACCTTATCATTATTTACAGTCGTCATCCCACATACCTTGCAATGTTATGAGCTCCAATCATGAATCCAGTGCGCCAACTGCTCCAAGTCATGAATCGGAAAACAGTTCCTTCTCCGATGAGTTCTCATCTAATTCATAAATATTCAATTTGTAAATGAACCTTAGAATTTCTACTTTGTCAAGAATTGTTCATGTGAAACAAGTTTTATCTCATAAATAAATTAAATTATATCAAACGTGAGCTTTTTTTTTACCTTAACGCAGTGATTCCTAACCTTTTCTGTTTGGAGGAACCCTTGAAATATTTTGAAAAATCTCGAGAAACCTCTACCTGGCTGATATATAATAGATTCGACAGGGTTAAATTAAATAAAGAAATGTAAAGCAGTAGGGTTAGTAGTAAATAATAAATAATCATACTTTTGAATAAAATATTCCAAGAGTATTTACTGCCTATTAATATTTAGCTTACTAATATTTCTGTCAATAAAAAAATTACAAACTTTTCAGTTTACATCTGACTTACTGGTTATCAGCAATCTTGGTGTATACATTATGCAATAGTTTTGTGTTATTATAATGTTTTATTTATAAACTTGCTAACGAATAAAATTTACATTTTATTGTTTTATTATTAATCTACAACTGAAAATGATACAAGTTTCAACAGTATAGTAATGATTCCAACTGAAACTTAATTTAATGTGAAACTTGGGCTTGCTTTTTTGAACACAACAACTTAATTCGTGGTCGCATGATTGATAGGCACACACACTATTCTTCTTTCACAGACAACAGTCTGTTATTCCTCTGTTTGGTTTTTATATTCGCTACACATGAAAATGTTTACTCACACAAGTACAATGTTGAGAAGTGTAGTAATATGTTTATAGCTTTCTGGGAGATGGCAGGAAACTCACTTTTCACTGATATCCAAAACATTTCATTAAATTTAATTTTTAGTGGGTGATCATACTTCAATTCAGTCAATTGTTCTTCTTCCTGTTGGCTGAGCAAAATTTCTTAACTGCTTGGAAAATCTGTGAAAGGGTTCCTGACCCAATAATACTCTTCCGATGACAATTAAGGGAAGTACTTGTCCAGATTTTCAACCAGAGATTCCATAGGGCCGGAAATCAGGGGCATAATGTCTTCACGGTGGTTGTCAGTTGTAATGCTCTGAAGATGAGAAAATAGGGGTAACATTTCAAAATTAAGCTTCAAAATGTGTTTTTTCAAACCACAATTTTATTTTTGAATGCTACAAGTTTGTCTGTACACGTCAAAATATTTTCCTTGGGACCTTGCATGCTGGTGTTCAACTTATTTAGGTGTTCATAAATATCTTCTAGATATGCTAGTTTCAGAAGGCACGATTCGTCCTCAAGATAGTTGGAAAAATAACTTTTAATGTTTTCTCTGAAGAAAATCTGGAGCTGCTACTATCAAAGAGAAATGATCACAGAAGATTGCCGCGATTAAGAAAACAAATATAGCAGTGTAGGCCGCACACGTCCGCAGTCTTTAAGAAAATGCATCCTAAATCTCTCTCGTTTCTTAAATAATAGTTATCAAGCAAATACATAACCAAGCTAAACTTTCAAAATGCTTCTTTATTTTATTTATGTGTCATGTTGAAACCTTCATATTTTAATTTGCTTATTAATGTACAAAAAAAGTGGCAAGTTGTACTATTTTTTTGCAAGCTTTTGAAAATTCTCACTGGACCCTCGTTGGGAATCATTGCCTTAACGTAACATTTGGTGTTCTGATAGGTTATTGAATGCCCTAAGAGGAACAAAAGTTCATCAAAACTGCTTATACTCATTCTATAGTAGTTGAAAAATGTATTTGGATAAGCCCGCAAATCATTATACAAATTGTACAATTGACCTTTGAGTAAACATTGACTTGATAATGGATGTACCCAGTACTGTTTCTTACGTTTCAATTGTCTTTGACGGATCACGAGTGCACATACACAAGCTGTTTCTATCAATTCCATGGCATGATTGGTGGAGAAAAGGTTTAGTTGGACAACTTTTGTTGCATGAGCGCGGACATCTCAATCGGCCAACTGTCCAATCGGTTGGTGCGTATGGAGCTATCAGTTGGTCGATCAAATATTTTGCTGACTAAAAATTGCATGTGCGCGTGGGGCCTTAAAACGGTTGAGTCTATTTTCCATAGGTCATAGTCCCAAAAATCTACTCAAATCTAGAAATAGGAATTGTTTGTGAAATATATTATAAAATCCAAATGTAGGCTTGCTATGGTAAATATGGGCTTGTCTTTTAGTTCATGTACCCTGCTTCCCTTTATACGGAATAAATAACTCTACTGGTCAGTTAGTTACAAAAGTATGAGATGAGACTTGGATAAGAAAAAGTTCAATTTAACAGTTATTAGATTTATAAAATGCCTTAATCATTTTACTAAAGAAATTACTATAAATTTGAAAATGTCTAAACAAAATGAAGAAAAAATAAAGTGTCACAGCTAACATAACATGAAACAATTTTTTTTAAATTTACAGAAGCAATGTAAAGTTTTTTTAAAAAAAACAGTAACTAATGAAAATCATAGTGAAAGGTAATTAATTATTAAATTATTATGGTTAACCCACCAAAAAATAAGAGATTAAAAACTAAAATTATTTTATTATATCATATAGGACCCTAAATGCATTATTAAAGATTGGTGAGTGAAAAATTAACTTAACAAGAGCATGAATGGAATGTCTAGTGTGTGGATCTGTAGTGGAGGAAAACTTGAATATAAATGTATCTTGGAATGAAGCTGTGAGAGGAAAGAAAGAAGCAAACAAATGAATGATTGCTGTGAAGTAAAATAGAACGTAAGAGATTGTGGGACATATGCAAAGAGAAAATAATGAATGCAAGGAAAGTAGTAAAGGAGAGTCAGGAGCTAATTATATATATAAAAAAGACAATAAAATGCATAATTATTTTGAAGGAAAAGAAGCTGTTCTGGATGTGGGTAAAGAGAGCCACACAAGAAGTGAAAGGAAAAACCTATGGCATTCAGAATGACCGTGGGGAGATGACCTGGGATGGGTAGTAGAGTGACGGAGAGAGTATTTTGATAAATTGTATAGCGAAAACGAAGAGAAAGTAGCAGAAAAGAGGGAAACTGTTATGATGAGAGAAGTAATTAACGAAACTGAGGTGTTAAAAACTATGAAAGTGTTACATAATTGCAAAGCTACGTGTGTAGATTGGATCCAAAGTGAAATATTTTGGTGTTTGTTGTTCAAAGTGTGTGCTGGGATTTCGAATGATCCTGATGACTGGAAGAATACTGTTATTGTTCCTGTGTACAACGGTAAAGGCAGTAATAGTGAATATAAGAAATATAGGGCCATTAATTTAATGAGTATTCCAAGCAAAGTTTTTTGGGGTCATAATTGAGTGGGTGCGTAACAAAACTGTGGACAAGTTTTGAGGTGTGCAATGTGGTTTCATGACAGGTAGAGTCATGAACCAGATATTTACATTGCAACAACTGATTGAGAATTGAATGACAGTAGGGATGAATGTATATTATACATTTGTTGATTTCGAGAAAGCATACGATCGTATGAATAGGAGTATGCTATGGAATGTTCTGAGAGAGTATGGTATGAATGGATGGTTAGTAAATACAATTATGGTGGTGTATTACGGAAGTAAAGCGTGCGTTGGGGTGGATGGAGTTTTGAGCGAATAGTTTGACATTGAACAGGGTGTTGGACAAAGTTGTGTTATTTCTCCATGGTTGTTTAATGTATACATGGATAAGTGTATGAAGGATGCTTGTGAGGATGTGTTTGGTGTAAAAATGGTTAAAGTGAATGTGAGAGTGCTACTATATGCAGATGATGCTGTATTAATTGCTGAGAATTAAAGTGACTTGAAGAATGCAATAAATCATTTAAATGTGGCGACAGGCAGAATGGATATTCATATAAATGTATCCACAGCTAAGGTGATAGATTTGATAAGGACGGATCAGGAAATGATTTTCAACTTCTTTATAAGTAGAAAACTGTTAGAACAAGTGAATAAGTTTGTGAATCTTGGGCAGAATGTTTTGTCAAAATTGAAGGATGGAGGGTGAGATTAACAGACGGGTGATTGCATCTTGGAGAGTAGTCGGATGTGTGTTGATTATAGCAAAGAATGAATTAGTATCGAAAGAGGCAAAGATGGCAGTAAATAAAAGTGTGTTGCATGCCAACAATGTTTTATGGATGTGAAGAGTGGGTTTGTCAGGAGAAACACAAGAGCAAGGTGAATGTGGTTGTAATGAGATTTATGATTCGGTGAATGGATGTTGTTGAAGCGAAGGGAGCATGCAAAGATAGGGAATTGTGGAGAAAGTTATTGAGGATGGATTAAATACGGAGTTGTTTTTTGAGCTATGTGCACAGTTTCTTGCTTAACCCGTAAGGAAACGTTGTGATGTATGTATGTATGT
>CABFWB010000426.1:27429-44393 GCA_902151455.1 Timema bartmani | reverse complement strand
AACCCCCAACCCCCCCCCCCCCCCCCGATGGCCATGCTTCTGTCCCTGACAAACAAGACTAGATGAGACTGGCGTTTTTATTCACTTGATCACCGGTGTTGGCTAAAAATAACGAAGTTATTGTCTGGTGTAATACTCCTACTTTGCTAGAGGGTACATTTAATTTTAACTGCGTTTTATGGCTTTAGTGCAAGTGACATAGACTTTCTATAAGATCTAGGAAGACATGATGGATTTGGCGATCATTATTTGATTGGACTGAATATCTCACTGTATAAATAAAACGGTGCATCATACGAGGTACCAAACCTTAGCCTCCCGGCTTAGAGCCAAGCACGTTAACGAGTTTCCGTGACCATGTACGGGCGACTACAAGCATGCGCACAGAGTAGCAATTTAAAGTTATTACATCTCGACGAAGATGTGTGTTCATTCCACCACAAATATATTTTTTTATTCCCATCCAAGCTTGATAACAAATTTACACAAATTAAATTTTCATTCGCATCTCTCATTCAAAATCATAATTAATTATTCATGTAAGCATTTTGTAATATTTTTGCTAATTTTTTTAACTTTTGATCTCTTTTTATTTTTCTCTCAACCGGTACAAAGTAGGACGGAACTAAAATATTGCTCATTCCAAGCCATTCTAAAACATTTTATCCTCGTTCAGAGTAATTCTAACAGTTCCGTCAAACTTGTTTTCACTGTTAGCGGCGGAGTATTACTAGTTGTAAGTTGGTCACCCTGGGGGATAACTTTAGTATGAGCGCGCGTGTGTGTGTGTGTGTATGTGTGGCCTGGATAATCAAAGGACTTTGGTTGTTTGACAAACATTAGCAAAAAAAGTAAATTTTGCTCACTGTATAGTGGGGCGCGGGGTTAGGGGAATTAAATTAATAGTAGTTTGTTGAATTCCTACTACGTGCCATAGGTTGTACCAGATGCAGGACGGTATGAATAATTAACTGAACTAGTCACAAAGTTGATATTTTAGCACTGCATTTTACTACCTATTCGGACTATACACCTATATACTAATTTCACCAATGTGTTAATGATTAGGAAGGTTTAATTAGAGGATGTGCGCCCACATTTGAGTGGAGGGAGAGAGGAAAACCATTTAGGAAAACCCACCCGCAGTGCACTAGAGCAGGATGAACCCCAATATCACCGGTTATCGGCAGTCTAGTCTATTGCAAGAGTAATGCCTTAAACCATGCGGCCACTTAAAATCAGGTTACAAAGTACAGAGTGTTTTATATATATATATACTTGTGAATCGCGTCTTACTACCAATTTAGGCTATTCGCATATTTATTCTAATGGAGTAGGGATTAGGAATTTATGTAAATGTATCAACATTTGCATGGAGAGGATGGGAATCCGTTTAGGGGGAAAAAAACTCCAGTACATTCGACTGAGATTCATTCTCCAATCTCTCCACCATTAGCAGTCCAATCTATAGTGAAAATGAAGCCTTATATGAAACCATGCGACCATTGATTTGGGTCACAAAGTGTTGCAAGTGTAATGGTAGAGGAAAGGAATAGGGGAATTTTAGTAACTAGTTAAATCCAACCTAAGTGAGCAATGTCACAATGCATTATCATTTAACAAGAATATTTAGCAAATTAATTATTCTTTCATAAAACAAATTTTACCAACTATCGTATTCGTTTATCTCTGGGTGTTGATAGTGACCTTTAGATACATTTTAAGTGATAGGGATAACCTAAGGTATTTGGCGTTTTTATACGTCGATTCAATATTTTTAGTGGCGAACAATGTTTTCAAATTTATATGATCTTTTAAGTTTGTTACTTTTTTTTTTAGCCCCGTGTCTTACTACCCATTCAGGCTATACGCTTATGTACTAATTACGCTAATAGGTCTGGGGGATTAGAAAGGTTATATTTAGAGGAAATGTATCCGCACTTGCTTGGTGAGAGAGTGTAAAACAATTTTGGAAAAAAAATCTCAGTATACCCTACCAAGATTTGAACCTCAATCTCCTTGTCATCGGCAGTCTAGTCTATTGCAAGAGTAGCGCCTTAGGCCACATGGCCACCGAAGTGGGTGTGCAACTTATGTTTGTGTCTACTGTAGACATATTTGCTTATATATGGTAAGCATAGCGTAATGTCTTGTTCCTTTTACTGAGGCTAGGCGCCGATTTTGTCTCAATGTGCCGGTAATAATAATAATAAATAAATTCAATATGAGACTATTATAATATTATGTGATACTATATAAGTTGAACGGGGAAATAATAGAGTGGGTAAATAAGGGAACTTTGTCATAAATCGCTTGGTGAGAGGACGTAGTATCCATATTAGGAGGAAACAGTCAAAATGCAACCTGTTGGTGTTGAATCTAGGTCACCCAATTTCTGTTCAAACACACTAACTGTATTACAAACACACTAACTGTATTACAAACACACTAACTGTATTACAAACAAGGTGGTGATTATGACTATACACATCAATGGTAAAATGTATGATGTTATCATATTCCTCCCAGTGACCATTGATATTTTGGTTGCGCATTATCATACTTTTTTTTGTGTGCATGGAATACGAACTTAATAATTAGACATTTGAAAGTGAGATGATACCATTATATTTTTAAATAAATTATTATTCTTATGTTTTAAGATTGATTGGGGACATTAATCATCAAAACATTGGCTAAACTGTTCAAGGACAGAAATAACGACTTGAAAATCCACCTCAGGACGGTGTCTATAGGCAATCTGCGAAACATGTGTGTGCTGCAAGTACAACCCCTGTACCTTGAGCAAAAGAAGACGCACGTGGGGCAAAATACATTTTAGTTATTTGATTTGGAAAGCTTTACTCGTGTTTTTACAGTTTGATGTCAGTGGGTTTTTTTATCAATAGCATCTTACCCTAAATTTATTCTAGTACAATCATAACACCCAGACTCTAGACCGTTAATTTACCATGACAAACCCAATTCCACAGAATTACAACTTCAAATTGAACACGGTATTCACATCCGTGAGCACGCAGGATATACATTAAGTTTGTTTAGTCTGTTTTTCCGATGATGGAAAGTTTGGGGCTCTAATATTGGCTAGATATATTGAGACTGTTTTTCCTCAATTATTTCCCACTCTCGCTCCACACAACGGTGGGAACAGTTCTCCTAAGTTTCACCTCCCTCATACTCATTGGATTAGTCTAGTTAAATATGGATATACTGGATGGGTAGTAAGGTATTGTAAAAAAAAGATCCTTTGAATCATTATATAGAGGCTATACCAACGTAAATGAGAAGCTTTAAAAACTTAATATACTATTTATAAACATGGAATTATATACGACCCACAAACTAATTTAGCCTAAAACAAAACACCAAATAGTACACACACAATCCTAGTGGATTGGTTGTAATTTTTTGTTAGGACTAATGTAAAAAAACAAATTAAGTTATTTGCGATAGTTCCTGGAGACGAACCGATATTCTCTTGACACTGTCATCAGCCTCACTAGCCTCTTAGCCATATACAAAAGCTCTGTTATTACGTTTATTTTACCCCATATGGTGTTTCCTGTAGACATAAAAATAACAAACAAGCTTACTTCAATATAAATTATTTTCGAATAAAAAATTGCTGTAATACAAAACATCATTTATTTGAAATTTCCACATATGAACATTACAAAATGAAAAATAAATAACATAGTTAGTTGATTCATGTGTTCAAACAATCATTCTTTATATTATGAAACGCATTTTACTAAAATATATTTCACAAATGTACAGTACATACAATCTTCCAAGTTCTCAAGATGCACACATTATCAAATTAACCTGAATAAATGACGAGCGTTCAGAAATGTAAACGTCTACACAAAAAATTTATCAAATAATCAGGTTTAAACTATCAACAGCTTTCTTCATGACGTATCAAAAGATTAACAAAAAATATAAGCCTATATTCACCATATCTTAATTAAATATAATACATTTTTATAAATGTATTATAATATTATCATGTGTCATTGAACACAGTGCTGTTTTAAATATAATGTTGTGTCCCTCTAAAATACTTAGACCACAATAAGTATTATTTTTTCTTGGTAGTACAATAATATAATGTTTAATTATTTTTAAGAGTGGGAGTTGGTCGAGTTACTTATATTTTACGCAGTTATTTTTTGTCAGTTATTATTTCATGATTATTTTACAGTTGGGTTTTAAGTATATTTTTATCACAAGTACAAATTTAAAGTGGTAATATTTCAGACAAAAAAGGTATGACAAAAATTTCATTTTGATACTACTTAAATAATTTATTTAACCGTTTGACTTGACATTTTACGATATAAGTTAGCTTGAAAACATCCTTAAAGCAATAGGTTTTTAATAAATTGTTTCAATGTTTTCACAAACACTAAGTTTAAACGTCTACAATTAATTTAATTTAACATCCACGCTTCACATTTATTCTCTTCTGATTGCTGGATTCATTCATGGCATATATGTATAACAGCACACATAAAGTTTGGTCTTTCTTGCCATTAGCTTTTGACTACAAGATTGATAATTGTTGTCTAATACTAAACCAACAAATTGTTACTATATTATTAAAAATACAATTCACGGGAACATTTTAAATATACTCTTAAATTTTTAAGGTACACTTCTTTTACCCGTGAAGATAAAACTTTTACCTGACTGGATTCCACTATGGTGTACCATATAAATATATAAATAGGGCCATAGTGTAATGAATCAAGGTAAGTTAAATACCCTTCACTGTAAACGAAGTCTACAAACATAGTATACATTTTTATCTCACTTTCAATTATTTTCTTCTAAGCGATTCAGAAGTAGGCTACTAATCTTGACTGGTACTTATCGCCAAGAGCAGTATTATAAATGTATTAACACTTTTAAAATGTTGGTTACTCTAAATTTATTTGTATATGTTATCAAAGGTTCTTACCATGGCGATCAGGATCTACTTCGTCTGATTTCGAGCCAAAAAAAGACTAAACTATACGTTTGTCTGCGCACGTGAATGGAAACACGTTGTGATTACAACCTATTATATTTCATTTATAATATTTGGCAAGTAACATACTTGAGATATCCAAGTTCAGTATCAAAACCTTGCCTTTACGCTTAAAATGATGTATTTGGAAACGTTGATTTAAAATAAAAAAATTATTACACTTGAATAATAACATAGATCAATCAATTACACACAATAAATCTGTTTAGTTAAGTTATAGAGGCTATTATTCTCTTCCAATTCCCTAAAATAAATATTTTAATTTTTCTATCACTCATAGCCCCTTATATTGTATGCCCACTCGAAAACAGATTAGCATAACTTTGAAAGTGAGAGTTAACAATAAAAATATATTATGGTGAACACATATTAATAAGAGGAAATATACTATAGTTCGATTCATAAACAAACATAAGTTATTGTTTTTAACTTAATGTTTTAAAACATTGCATAACTCAATATTATTTTTCTATCAACTGAAATCAAATAACATTGGCTATGTAAATCAATTTTCAATAAGAAAATATAGTTAATAATATAAATATTTAAATACATTTTATAGAATTAAAAATCACGTGTTTTCAAGATGCACACTACAAGCTACTTTAAATTTATGGCTATAAAAATTATATGTAAGAAATTAGTCGCAGGGTCTTAAATAATTGTCATCTTAAATAATTAATTACTATTTTTACAGGGACTTGAGAGTTTTATTTTTATCTCTTGTGCATTATTTTGTCTTTAAAAAAGAAACATTTGTCAAATAATTTTAAATTAAATTAAATTTTCTCTCTTCATTGAGAAATTGCTTTGATTCCGTCCAGCCAATTGAATTCTTACCTAGAGTACTTTTTGATGATTTTGGGTACCTTAACTCTTTCCCAGATGGTAACCAATATATTTTATTTCTGGTTAAATAATTATTATTTTTTGTCTAGACATTTACAAACGGGCCTTGTTTTGTATTAATTTAGTACGAAGTCATTGTGTTTTTAAATAGAAAGACAACTTTCGTGTTCATGCAAACCTTGCCAAATTGATATATTGCATTTCCATAAGATTTGTAGACCCAGTTTGAAAACGTAAAACATATTCGACAAAAATAATAGCCTGTGTATTTATAAAATTGAGGTGTATATTAGCTTTGTCAGCCACTTTCTTTAAACTCACATATCAGATTATTTTTATTTCAATTAGATTTCAGAATATACTCACAGTAAGAAATCATGTTTATTAATTTTTAAACAAATACATAATTTCCTTTATAGTTTGTTTCTATGAAATAATGAATCAAATCTTGAACGTTCAACACTTGATTTTGATCTAGGGTTCATCCCATTTAGGTTTCAGAGCTCAGTTCAAGGATTGGTAGAAAATGTATGGCTATGAAACGGGTATTCTTTACTTTTAGTAGATAATAAAATATGACTGTTGTCCTAAAATGTATTTGTATGACTCATTAAAAGCAACACCACTAGCCTTAAAGTGAGCAATCGTTTAGAAATATGGTAGTGTTAGATTTAACTATTTATTGTACAAGAGTTTGTACTTAAAATGCTTTTAAAGCTAAAACTCTCAAATTCTATAACTTATTTCGCTAATGACAGCCATGATCGTTAACACGTTGCTATTCAGGATGAGCTGAATTAAGTACCGACAGATTATATACTTGAAAGGCAAATCTTTGTTGTGCCTCTTTGCTCCACGTAAGGAGTTAAAGGAATTGATATAATATATCAAAAGAGCTAAAGGCTTTAGTCGTGTTAGTTGGAGTGTCGAAATAATACTGTTAAAGGTCATCTCAAGTGACAAAATGCAGTTTAATATATTTTTACTAGCTTGGATTAAAATATGCACATCACAAGGGGTAGCTTAGAATGAGTTTCATCTTTTAAATATTTATTCTAATAACATACTGTTTCTAAGCCCATATTAAATGAATCTTTGAAACAATTCAATTTTTAAAAAAATACTCGGAATATGTTCTTAATAAAATCACATTCAAAAGAAATAAACACAATATTAGTGCACACGTTAAGAATTATGAAACAATATTAGTTTAATCTCGAACCAATAAATCTAGGTTTTATTTAAAAAAACAATAAATAAATTGTCTTATGTATAATTGAGGTAGATAATTTTGTAAGATTTTCAATTAATAAATATATTACCTACCATATTTATGTTTATAAATCGAGCTATATCAATAAACTACAAAAGATTCCCTTTCTTAAGAAATATTTTGCAATATCTTGTTGACAATATAAAACACACATATTTGATTGATATATTTGAAAAATGGCTCTTGGTGAAATTTATTATAGCTGCTTTTAAGGAGCTAGCTGAATGAACTGAAATAATATTTTATTTTAAAACAACAAATTACTTTAGTTACTTCCATATTTAAATTTCACCTAGAAAGTTAGGTTTATCAGATGCAATATAACAATGAAGTTTATGTTCATGATAATGTCTAAATATATTGAAAAGTAAGGAAATACGTTATAGCTTGATGTGGGATAATTTATGCAAAATATATTTCAAGATTAAAATTGATAGCAAGCCAACTGCAACAAATTATGATTTACATTTCTGAGAAAGGGACGAAACTTGTTGGCTGATTTACTCAGTCATATTAATGGAAATAAGTAATACAAACATACATGATATCCCTGAAGAATAAGTTGAGCTTTCATCTACAAAGAGTAGTTATTTTTATTATTATTATTATTATTATTATTATTATTACTGCTACCACTAAACATATTTTAATAAATAACATTATAAATTACATGAATATCTGATTATGAATGAAATGACATGATTCTAGTGAAGATATTTTGTCTTTGTCCATAATAAATAGAACCTTAGACACACGTCAATGTACTAGATAGACTTGAGCTGATACATTTCTCAACTCAAACCATTTTACATGTAAAGCACAGTATTACCAACGTGTGGAGTAAAAACTGCAAGGTCTCGTTAAAGTATTAAATTCAGACTTAAGCTACGACAATTGTGATGGAATTTATTATTTGGTGGCTTAAAATTACAGAACGGTAACATTTATTATGGACAAAGTGATTCAAATAAATATGTCACACCACAGCATCAACAAATTGAATATATTTTCCTACAATTTATTAATTTCCATTCTAAACGATGATATTATCTCAATTTTATTAACTTTCAATGAGCCCTGCACGTAACACCTGAAAATCTTTTAAAAATAAAAACAATGTCTTATTCTTGATGCATACGGTCACAAACAAATTCTACGTGTTTCTATTTAAAACGTATGTAGACCAATAATTTGTGAATCTATGTATTCTTTCCAAATTATTACTTTTTTTCAATTTATTCCAGCATATATCATCACGTTTCCTTACAGTTTTAGTATGATCTGTTACTTTTTATAAACATAAGTAGAAGGTTTGGCACGAATAGCTTGATGAATATCATGACATCCATAACAATCGATCTAAACAATGAAATAACTTTAAAATGTGTTCATTTTCCTTTAATATTATTTCGAAGTATGTTATAATGAAGTGATTAGTAATTAAATGTGGGAATACAGTGTTGCCGCTTTTAAAAATAGAATTAAAAATATATCTACGAAGGAAGGTCACCGTTGGCATAATAAAATATATCCTAAACAAATAAACTTCTGACTATATTTTAACTAGCTACTTCATTTTCTCGACGTTTCAACTGTGGTGATACGATTGCGCATTATGAAATGAAATGGTACAGTCACTGGTCACTTGAAATGCAGGCACATTATAAAATTTAAAGCAAAATTATAGCTAAATGTATTAAAACAATAGGACACTCTCCCTGCCTTGTCCTTAAGGTGACCAGAAACGTAGCCTTCATTAATAAACGGACATTATGTACCGTCTTATAAACCTTGAGGTTACGAGGCTTACGACGAAAATAGCCACTGCTATGGATTGATGATTTGACTTCTCTGGTGATTAATGCAAACTTATTAATTCATTTTATCTCGCCAAAAGCTTCAAGTTCAGTTATTATTACTTGTTAGAAAATTGAATTCAACCAACGAATGATGTCAAGGAGCAATCAGGACGTTATTTCGAGAAAGCCTTTCAGTTAACTCTTTTCAATGATCATGTGATTATGTAGTGATTAATTTTTAAAGGCATTATTTCGTGTTTAATGTTAATGGCATAGTTAAAAATTGCTAAACGCATGAAGAAAATCTTCAGCTCGAGTATTTATTTATTGCGGAGATCCTTAACGACCAAAAGAAATACTGTAGTTCTAAATGGATTCATGTTCTTGCACAAAGCTCAGATCGGTTCAACAGTCCATATTTGATTGGGCAGTGGCTATATTAGTCTATTGTATAATAAAAAATACTTCTGGTTCCAAAAACTGCCCAAGGTCATCCTATTAGGAATAAAAACAGCTCTTGGATGTTTTCTTCCCAGACAGAGCGGGGTTAGTGTAGGAGACGGAGAGATTCTTGTCCGTGGCTGTCGAGAAGGGCCTAAGCTTGACGCACAGGAAAGCTGACATGAGGCACGAAACTATGAGGATAGCGAGTAGGACGACCAGCGTTGCAGCGAACCCTGGTGTCGTCATGCAGATCATACCAGCCACTACCGCATCCTCTTTCGCCGGGAACACCATGGTAGGCGCAGACGTCGTGTTCCCATTGTCATCTAAGGAAAAGGTGAGGTCACCTGTCGACACCACGCGGATGACTCTGTTGACGCCAACCTCTTTCTCCGGATCGGAGGTGGTCTCCCGACGATGCCGCCTCACGCGACGCTCATCTCTTGGTCTCCCGGCGGCATGTAAGTACGCCTCGAGGGGGAGGGGAGGAGGAGGGCCGTATCCTGTATCCAGTCCAGGTCCCGGATGCTGAGCCTCTAGGATTCCATTGTGGGTCGCTTGAAGCAGAGAACTGTGATCAGAACATTGATCTGGGCATTGATATCTGCAGATCTGTATCGTGCACTGGAAATGGACTTCCATGGAGTCAGGAAACTTGAAGGCCTGGAAGTGGGCATATGACAACACAGAGGCACTCGCACCGAAGTTTTTAATCTTGGTGAATCGTGACATTAATTTGGGTCTTGTAACGCATCCCTTTTGATCGACGAGTTGGATGGGAGCCCTCTTCCCATCGTGCGCCATACAGTTTCGCACGAGCATGTCAAACTTGGAGTCATCATCTTTTATGGCCAACACCATCGTCATGGTCTGCCCAATCTTCACCAGGCCGGAGACCTCAGAGGCCCAAGGACCTTTACCCACCTGGATCTGCATCCAGCACCCGACGTTGTCACCCGCGAAGTCAGCGCGGACGACGTCAAGCATGTCAACGGGGAAGGGCCTGAAGGTAACCGACTTCTCGTACTGGTCGTGCCAGGTGCATCTCAGTTTTCTGGCTTGGTCCCACACCTCCTGCACCTGAGGGTCGTATTGAATCACGATGATATTCTCAAAATAAGTCCCCGAACCAGAATCAGCTCCGTAACCGTAGAGACCATTTTCGGTGTTGCCAGCGGTCCCACAGGTGTGAATGCTGACGTCGAAGTTTGCTGAAGTCCTTC
Organism: Timema bartmani; assembly: GCA_902151455.1. NCBI lineage: Eukaryota > Metazoa > Arthropoda > Insecta > Phasmatodea > Timematidae > Timema > Timema bartmani. Next base: position 33,752 of record CABFWB010000426.1, on the reverse strand, counting down.
CGAGTCCCGCGGGCAGGTGCACGCAGTTCACGTTACTGTAGTGCCCCTTGCTGAATACTATGCCGTAGAAAGGTTTGTCGAAACCAAGGTAGACTTTCATCAGATTCTTCTCGCACTTGACGTCCAAAGATATAATCTTTGGCATGTCTGGCATGGGCGCCGGCCAAGGGTCTCCACCCCCGCCCCCACCACCGCCTCCCCCACCACCGTAGATCTTATCCATCGCTTCTTGCTGTTTCTGTGGAGGGAGGGGTGGTGGTGGTCCATGATATACGTTATGGTCAAACACAGGCTGCTTGTTGGGGGGTGCCCCAAATGGTTTTCCCAAGGGATGTGGTGGTCCCCCACGAATGGGATGGTTATGGGGATGTCCGCGTTGAGGGGAGGAGTAACTGTGCTTGGCAGAAGACGCCCCTGGCTCCTGGTCCCCAGTTGACTCTAAGGCGATCTGGTCTGACCCGGATATGTCAGTCTCGTCCCCTCGGTCCTGGGCATGGTTATCCTGGTCTGCGAGGTCTAGGTTTGAGCCCTGAACTGTCCCCGGCATCGACTCCGCAACCTCCACATCATCAGCGGCTGACTGGAACAGGATACCAGGTATGAGAAGAGGTTCAACAAAAATACTTATATCTGGAGGGAAACTGTGCTTTATTTGTATTTACATTTACTTTCTTATATCAAGAAAAAGTATTGTGATTGTGAAAAAAATTGATCCCAAGAATATGACAAGTTTTTACGTTTTATGTGAACTAAAACTAAAAAAAAGTGGATTTTATAATTCTGTCTGTCCCCATGTCTGTTTGTCTGCTGTCCCTAGCTACGGTTTTAAAACAGTTTGATGAAGTTTGTTCAAACTTGATATTTAGATATCTTCGCGCTTTAATTAAGGGTAGTTTACTTATAAGTAATTATTGTTTGTTATAGCAAATATCACTATATAATTTGTTTTGGGAAGAAAAATATTTAAAGATTAGTTTACTGATGACTGGTTTTTGTATACTTGATTTTGAGGTAAAGACTCATTTACGTGTAGTTTATTGCTGACTGATTTTTCAAAAACTTGAATAATTTTACAAATGGCTCTAACGATTTGGTTCCACTGAATATCTTGGTAGTGTTTGTCATAGATAAAATGTTTACTTGTTTTGGGGGGTAAAAACTCATTTATGGGTAGTTTACTAATGACTAATTTTTCAAAATCTTGAAATATTTTACAAATGGCCCTAACTATTTGGTTCTAAATGGGTATTTTGGGAGTGTTTTACATGACAAATAACAGTGTGTACTTGTTTTTAGGGTATAAACACATTTATGGATATTTTATTGATGGCTGATTGTTCAAAAACTTGAAATATTTAAAAGCTGGCCATAATGATTTGGTTCCAATTGGGTAATTTGGAGTGTTTGACATGAAAATTAACACTGTTTATTTGTTTTTGAGGTAAAAACTCATTTATGGGTAATTTACTGATGACTGACTTTTAAAAAAACTGGAATTTTTTAAAATAGCCTTAATGATTTGGTTCTAAATGGGTATCTTAAGGCTGTTTGACATTAAAATTAACCCTGTATACTTTGTTTTTGGGTAAAAATTCGATAAAGGGTCTTATACTGAGGAGGGATTTTTGAAAATTCGAATTACTTTGAAAATGGCTATAGCAATTTTACTTAAAAGTATATCTGGGTAGTGTTTGAGATAAACATGACAAATAAAGCTGTATACTGGTTTGAGGGGGTGAAAGGGGGGAATTTGGCTATGGGTGGTTAACTAATGTATGTTATTTTTATTTGCATATTTAAAAAATTTGCCTTAGTGATTTGGTTCCAAAGTGGTATCGGGAGACTATTTTACATATCAATAATAATATATCTTTATTTATCTACAATACATTAATTTAAGGGTAGTTTACTTACAACAAATCATAGAAAATTTGCATGTTTTGGTAATTTACCTTGAAGATTGACTTCAAAATGGGAATCTGTGAATAGTTTTTCATTATAAATAATAATACATTTTTATTTTTTTAAATAACAAATAATTTAAGAGTAGTTTACAAATAATTATTTTTGAAATTTTGAATTTTGCTAAGCACTTTTGAACAATTTGGTTTAAAATATATGTATGAAGAGTGATTGTTGTTATTAACAAGATTATGTGTTTGTTTTTATGAGTAAAATTTATTTAAGGGTAGCTTACTGAGAACCTATTTTCCTTGAAGCTATAATACACAATATGAGAAAATTATCTATGATTGTATCGTACCATATATTTTAAATTGCGAAGTAAATAAATCTACAATCTAGACTACCCTGAGATGAATTACCACGGATAGCTCCATGGTAGAGTATTGGTGGACCAAAACAGAGGCACTTGGTCCTATTGCCATATACAAGTGTCATTATTCAATCATATTTAATTAATTAATATTTTATTTAAAATATTTTCCATCCAATTAAAACGTTATTGAGTTAATACAGTTTTCACAGACAGTAATGGTAACCGCAATGGGGGGAAGGGGGCGGGAATCCCGTGGAAGTTTTGATTTTATTAAGCTCCATCTTCAATATTTTATTTCATTTGACACTTCTGATTTCCATTTATATTCAATCCAATAAGCCCTACTTATGTAGCCTATTTAAAAATGAATTTAAAAAATGAGCAATATATTTAATACATTTAATTACACTGATTAAAGTATGACCTGGCGGTCTAGGGGTAAGGTGTCAGACCTCTGTGCTGGGGGTCCGGGGCTCAATCCTCGGTCCCGGCACAGATTTATCTGATTGCCAAACTATGTGTGGAATGCCAGGCCTCCACCGTGGTTCGGATCCCACGTTAAACTGTAGGTCCTCCATATCATCTCACAATCACCCCACCATCACACATTAGCGTAAGTGCGTCTAACCCGAACGGGTAGTAAGACGTGGTGCTAATAGTAATTATAATAATAATAATAATAATAATAATAATAATAATAATAATAATAGATGGATTAAACATTTATATCAATAATTATTAGATGCATTTATTTATCCTATCATTCTCAAATGCTAACAGATTAATCTTCAACCAAGGTCAACCCAAATGCGGTGCTATTGCCCAAAAGAATATCGTCTTAAATAATGATTGAAAGTAGACTCTTAAAAGAGGACAAACATTAGTACTCCACGGTCAATATTATTGGTTGGCAAATACAAAGATTCCTGTTATGTTTCTGTTGTCAATCTTGAATTATTTTATTTAATGTAATATTTGTAAACATGGTTATTTTAACAAATTTACTAATTAGTTTTAATGACACAGGAGGAAACCAAACTTTACTTAAGTACGAGAAAGGAGGTTTATTTAAATGACACGGAAATTTGAGTGCATTTGCTAGGAAAAATATATTTTAAATACATTTTAATAGAGATCACTATCATATATTTTTATTCATCTTCATCACCATTATCATTATTAATTCAAATGTATTATCAATTTGTGGGAATCGAACTCGGGAAGCTAAGGCTTCCAGGTTTAATTCCCGTGTTCAGATTGTCATCTTTAACTTAATTTAATACTATCATCATTATTGTTTCCCATATGCTTATCACTTAAGGTCTCAATTATAGTGAGCTCCGAATCACCCAAGACTGCTTTAAAATGGCGTGAGAACGGGAAATTTTCTAAAAAGGACATTTTTAACATCGTACAATGGTTAGTCAAACACTTGGTTCCTAAACAAAACACGCTTGTTCCAAACTATTAAGTGTTGACTTTGGAACTTTTTGACATAATGCGCTTTCCTATTAACAGAGCGTATTTTTTTTCAGAGCAGAACAATTCCCTGACCTAGTGAACAATTCTTATTGCACCTTTCTTTGCTTCCTTAATTTATTTCACCATTTCATTCCAAGGACTGATCGTTGTAGTGTTATTTCAAAGTGTGTAATATACACATGCAGTCTAATCTCAAGCTATTCAATAAAATGTTTGGCATCCAATGCCATTGTGAAGTAAACTATTACCAATGAAAAGCAAAACATTTTCAACTGCGATTTAAATTCTAGAGACCAGTAAACCCTGTTTATGGCAGGAATGTAGGTGACATGCACCTCTTTTCCAAATCACATGCTGTGAAAGACCATGTGTTGTTGAGCTGTTATTCAATTTTGGCAGTTAAAGCTTTCACAACAAACAATTTGCTTTTATTTATGGTTTTATTTTAACAGTTCTTACATTATTGAAACCCTAACTTATGAAAATAACCCTGTGGATTTTTTTTTCCCCATGGAAGCGTTCCTGTGGTTCACTTAAAAAAAAAAGCTTTACAAACGAGAGCTTCCAAATGGCCACCTTCTCTTCATTAATTAAGATGGCGAACCGGATGAAATGAGTGTGATTGATGTGACATCACACACACCGTATTCGGTTGTGTTCACGCGCATGTGTTTATAAACTAGAAACTTTTTATTTTGAAACTGATATTTTGTACGGCTCTTCTTCTAAGTTATAAAAAATATATATTTGTTTTGGTGGCCAGTTATAACTTGATATAAATGTGAGTACAATACATTTTAATTTATTACTTCATGTACTATGATATCTTGTTGCCACAACCGCGAAACAAAATACATAATAGTTTTGTTCATATTTTTTGTTATTTCGATAATCTACGAAAAATCCAATTATCCAGTAGCTCTTGGTGCAGTATCATTAGAAGAGTTTATTAACACTTAAGATTGATAATATAGTATTAGGGAGAAAATAATGCAGTAGCTATTTCCACACTAGGGACTTTCAACCAATGTTTGCGATGAAAATGTTTTTCTATCTGTCAGTTAACACCATTTCAATGGTTAATTGACCTGAGATCATACACGATTTAACTGGGGGAGTGATTGAGCATGTGCAGAAACAAATGTTTTCACATAAAACGAGAGGACCGTGTTCTGGCGTCGAGTCGGGCGGAGCTCCGAAAAAAACACTTCACACTTGCCTTGTCTCACTCTACTATGGTCGCGGACTCGGACACTTCTCCTTAGCTGCATTTACCGTTGACTGTTGTATTTGTGTGAGCAGAGTAGTTTGGGTTGTATAGTGTTCTAGGGATATGACATTGAAACAAATCAGAGTCTTACTACACATTGAATGTATAGTAGGATTTTGATAGGAAGACACTTAAAAAAAACTTTTTTGCAGTCAACATTTATAATACTTTATTATTATTTTTCTTTACTAATAGTGTTATTTTATAGTATTGATAATATCTATCAAAATATAGCTGCAAATAACATGATTTGATATAAGCCTACACACATATGAACAATATTTTGGTAAATTTTGTAAATGTCCGTAAAGTTTCCTCATATCAGAATCGGACAGTACACTCCGTTCATCCTTAAGTATAGCAAGAGGTCATATATAAACCAAATAGCGCTTTTTCTGACTTTTTTTTGACACACCCCGTAGCACCATGTAGACATTTAGTCTGACCCATCCACCTTCCAGCATGTGGTATGTAGCTTCTCGCATCAAGAGTAAGTGAATGTAATTATTTCATAAAGAAGCTTTTGTGACATTAAAAGATGGACTCAGATTATGTAATACTTCACAGAATTGGAAGTTATTTATTTATTTAGCACCACGTCTTACTACCCGCTCGGGTTATACGCTTATGTACTAATTACGCTAATGGTTTAGGAATTGGGAAGATTGAATTTAGAGGAAATGAACCCGCATTTTTGTGGAGAGAGAGTGTAAAAACCACTTAGGAAAAAACCACCCTCAGTTCACCCAACCGAGATTCGAACCTCAATCTGCCCTCCTCGGCAGTCTATCTAACACGAAACTGGCGCGTCACCGAGGTGGGTTGGAAGGTATGTATAGTTATGTTTACTATACTAACAGTGAAAACATGAACAATAACATTATTTTTCCAACATTAAAATGTATAAGACACAACGGATCAGATTTTAACTACTCGGCAAATATTATAAAAAAGTGAGAATACAACATGGTGGTTCATAAACTATACAGAGATTCTAAACAGGCATACAATCCAGTTAAGATGTAATGTAGAATGATCTATGTCTGTGTTTGTGCCCCATTACTCCTTTTTGACATCTAGCATTGGAAAAAGACTGGATTACTTCATTCCTACATGTTTCGGTACTATGGCACGCCTTTAATGTTACTAAACTATTTGTTCAGTTTTAAAATACCATACACCCCTTCAATAAAGACCAAACAGAAACGCGGCGCTTCCTATAAATATAAGCATTTCTGGCGGTAATCAATTGAACCTATCCTCCCTTTACCTTCGTCCTTAAGGGGGGGGGGG
>CABFWB010000426.1:0-27392 GCA_902151455.1 Timema bartmani | reverse complement strand
GGGGGGGGGGGCTTATCTGAGCGCCGAGACGCATTGCAGACTCAGAGATCCTACGTTATTTAAGAAGCGGCTTGTTATTTCTAATCATGGCTCAGCCTAAAGTGAAGATCAAAGGTTCTTAATGATTAAAAGCCTTATATTTTAAGTTTTGAGAATTTTAAAAAACTGAAAGGGGCAATTTATATCATTTTTAAGAAAGTTCCACGAGTATCGCAATTCTGATATCAAAGTAAATGATTAGAAACATATATCTAGTCTTTCTCAACCAAATCCAGTAATTATTTAACAGGATCACAAAAGAAGATTCTAAGATCATTATGGATGGTTTTAATTGCTTAGAGCTTCAAAACTACCATTACCATAAGAAATATAGCTGTGGGATTATATAGCCCTTATAGTATGAGGCACCCCCATTTTTACCTTTAAAGGGAAATGCTTTTGGTTGCAACCACGCGAACCAATCCTCATTCCAACACCCCGCGGTGTTGTCCTAAGAAGACCATAATAGAATGTATTTCTTAATCGTTCGAATTTCGTTGAGGTGGAAGATATCATGCGTATTAAAATATCCGGGGACGTAAAACCATGTGTCGAAACATTGAGAAGAGAAGTAACGGGTTTGCGCTGACAGAGGGCAGGTCAGTCGGCCACTCCAAACACTACGTCAGCAAGCTGTCTGTTGGTTGACTGCCTAGCAGGGAACTTGATCGGCACTCATCACACGTCCTCAATTCGAGAAGGGTAACATTGCGTTTTATTGACCGGTTTTAAATGCTACCAATAATAATAATAATAATAATAATAATAAACTAAGCCATGAATGGTAGTCAAACGAATATCATCCGACAATTATAATTTCTAGCTACATAAGTATCCTGGATTACAATACAACCTAAGGACACCGAATGAAGACAATCTGAGGATGCTAAAGTAAAAAGGATCCGTCCCAGTAGACTGGTAGTGCAGTGCTTAAATGATTTTCTTACTTAAGTATTTACAGTACTTTACATCCATTATTGTTTCAAGCTTATGGTCTGGGTCAGTTTTTTTATTCAAGTCATATATTTTTCCACTACCAGCTGGCTAGGCCTGTCGTAGCTTCACAGGCCTTATAATCTAACCCAAGACTAGGGCAGGCACAACATCCAGTCCCCAGGCGTTAATTTATCAATGTGAAAGGGTAAACCCACATTTCACCCATGATAGTTTTTTCAGCCATGCCGGGAATCGAACCTGGAACCCTTAGCTCAGTAGACAGGCACGCTACCGATTGAGCTAGGGTGTTTGATTCTTATTTAAGTATGTGTTCGTTATAATAAGGACGTTTCCTACTTGGAGATTTAAAAGCTATTTCGCGATGCGGGCTGCATCCTAACTCGATGCACCTAAGCACTATATGCGCTATCACACTTAGACATCAATGTACGAAGCATAAAGATAGGGAATAAAATGAGTTTATCTAATGATAAGACTCTTCCTCTGACGAGCTTACACAGTCACTATGATATTTGCGCCTTGAAAACATTTTGACTTAAGATGGGGTGCTAGTGAGCGTGAGTTTAGGGCAGTATTTTCTAGGTTTTTATTGCATAAACATTTATTTGGCCAAAATAAATCAAATATTTCTTCTATAGAATCATAAAGTTTAGTTTTCCGCACATGCTAATCTCAACAGTTCTTTAATATCTGTCAAGGATGTCCTGGAATTTAGTGACAACTTTTTCTCTTTATTTAAAAAGTATGTCACCAAATGCCGCTATGCTTATGAGAGATATTAAAGAACTCTTGAGATTAGCATGTGCAGAAAGCTATACTCTATGTTTCTATAGAAGAAATATTTGATTTATTTTGTTCAAAAAATGTTTATGCTATAAAAACTGCAAAATGAATGCACTAAACTGGCGCTCACTAGCACCCCACCTTAATTTTTACGATTAACTTTTTCTTGTTTCCTTTTTAAGATAGACATGCTTACATGGACTTTTTTCATCTACATCCTGGCAGGAACACTCCTACAGGACATTTTCATGACATGACATAGCTTAAGTTGTAGATGATTTATAAAAAATACCCTTATAAAAAAAACTACTTCAAGGTAAAAATAATAGTTTTGTGACACTCTAGGAATATTACTATAATTATTTAATAATAATTTATGCTTTTTGTTTTAACGTTAGCCACATCTTTAAAACTCGCTAAATACTCGTTAGATTCATTCGCATGTGAAATACTATCTTGACCTGCGGTGACGTCACAGGTTGGCAACATCCTTGACCCCCGCTCTGTATTCTACGTAGCTCTGTATCCGCAAGAGCTGCATTGGTGAGCACACGGACTAAACGTTAAACTCGTTTTACCTAATTTGCCTGTGATGGAGAGGTTGGATTTTGAATACCTGTTGAGTGTAACTATAAAGGTTTATTTTTCCTAATTGGGTTCCCACTCTCCCTCCAGTTACACTTCATCTAAATTCTACCCTCCTTATCCCTTCCTCCCATTAATGGAAATAAGTGCATAGCCGGAATGGTAGTAAGACGCGTAGTACAAAGAGAAACAAAATGACACCACAACGATTTATTTATGTGAAGAAATGGGGCTTGACGTCCTAATGCGCATGCGCCAGAAGCGTGCATGAGTGCTATTATTATTAATATTATTATTAGCACCGCGTTTTACTACCCGTTCGGGTTATACGCAGAGTGCTATTACATGAACCCAATATCCCGAAATTGCCAATAAAAGTTGTAGGAATAGATCTTAAATCAAAATTTGAAATGGGTTTGCCACGTGTTTAATAATAAGCTATGAATAGTGATTTAATGATTTCAAATTATTACAGTTCGCAAGCTATAAGGGGTCAAACTTGCTATTGTATGCTTTTTGTTTACCACTAAGCTAAAATAATAATTAATTTATGAGGCAGAATTTAATATAGCAATGCATTAATATGAGGTGTACACAATTGAGTATTAATTTGTTAAAGAAAAATTATTTTTAATATATAGGCCTATGCAGTTTAAAAGCGGTAACATTACATAATTTTTAATAATATAAATATTGTTCTTTTTATACTCCGATAATTTGATTTTATCTCATTTTATAGAACACAATGTCATTATTTAGAATTATCTCGTTTCTTTTAACCTAGCTCCCCTAGCTAATTTTATTAATGTGTCTGAATTGATCATTGAAAATAGATTTGAAATGTCTATTTCATGTAATTTTTTGTTTTGACTTTACCAATAGTAGAGACAACACCAACTAGCAGAACATAATATGCCAGGCCATGGCAGAGGGCCAAATAGTTCCAACTAATGACACACCTAGTTAAAGAGGATGCCGGCTTCCTTACCTGGTCGGTGTTGCTAGAATGGTCAGAGATATTGCCACTTGATAACTTTTCCAAGATGTCTGCACCTATGTTGACTCAAAAAAAATTAATAATTCTCACTATCAAATGACCTTAAAAAAACTTCAAGACTATTGGGAATCAACTACAATTACTACTAATACTAATACTACTGCCAGAGCTAGTGTAAGAGGATCAGTGCCGGCTCTGACTCGAGAGGTCCGAGTTTAATCCTGGTCATCGGCGTAGGAGGCGTTTTTATTCTATTAATGGTTTAATAACTTCTCTAGATGCGATAATTTGACTTGCGTTTCCTTAAAATTCCTTTGTATCATCCTTGGACATTGCAAGTTATGAAGCTCTTGGCATAGAATAGGATGAGGATACTGACTACAAATGACTTGTATCCAACCTAAAGGAGCAAGATGTTGAGAGACTGTATTATAGTTCACCAAACCAGAAGAATAATAGATTAAACCTCTCCAAATGGATCCGTTTGGACTAGAATCTTAAACTCTCTGAGACAAAGTGATGAAAAATTTATTTTAAAATTTCCCATCATTGAATCTTGGGGTAAGGATATTTATTCGTAAATGCTTTGAGTATAATTATAATAAACAGCAGACCCAATATTAGTAACATATTCAAATACCATGCCCTATAGTCGATCTGAGAATGTAAGAAAATAACTGAAATTGCTGTAGTTTTACTTTAATTAATATGATAATGTTTCTGGTGGTAGTTCCATTAGGATTAATTAAACTGGAATGAAAACATTGACACTGGTGTAAACTTTAAAACTTAAGATATCTTGATTAAATTTGTTCCATTTAAATAATTGAAAAACTCCGGGAGATATTAAAGGATATTTTTCTATGGATTATTTTCCATCTCCCATTTATTCTGGTAACAGTAACAGCCACTCATCCTGGCCCTGCAATATTATGAGATTCTTGACATCCTTGTTCTGAAAGCTGGGAGTCAAGTTGACTGGTCATGAACGGCCGGTAAATCTCGTTACCGGGCGGTACAGGGGTCAGAGCTCTTTGCCAATTGCGTGCAAGAGTAATCCCTTGTAAGCCAACGAGAGGGCAAACGCTCGTTGATAACCATCAGGATGGTCGTGACTGACTTTACGGGGAGATGGGTGGCCTTTCCTTCGTTTAGCTTGATCAACAGAAGTTTGTTCAAGTCACTAATAAGCCAACACTACAACACTAGAGGGTATACAAAAGTTTGATTTTTTTTCTCGGGTCATTAGCGGCTGAGACTACGCTGACAGTGAACACCAAATCGTTCGTTTATCACCATCTGCACCACAACGTGAATGTCCCTAAGGGACTAAAAGCAACGAACCGTTCATATTTGGTTGGACGAGGCGTTCAGGCTCAGTTCCTTAGCCCTTTTCGCACCACCAAACTTTAAAGTGGGAGAGAAGGGAACGTTACCCTAAGGCCAGTATTTTTGAACCAACATTTTTTTGAACAAAATAAAATTTTGCGTTTAATAGACGCGTTTAGTTTGACTTTTTACAATTAGTGGCCTAAGCTAAACCATCATTGAATTCTTATCTTGGGAATCCTGGAATTTGATGAAAAATTGTACTTACTGTCGCTACTCCCCAACCTTAGGCCGACTTGTCAGGATGCCTCAGTGGGATGAGTATGTTTGAGACAAATAGTTGTGAGGTTCGTTTTGATCTTGTTTATTAAAATATATTAATTATTCTGTATAATGTTATGTAAGATTTAAATGTAATTGAAAGCGTTTAGAAAAAGGTCTTCGTTCTATAAAAGTCCCTACTTATAAATCCGTGCCCTGACCTATCTTTGGTGTTATAACTCTAGTTGGTGTCGAACACCTGGTCACCCGGTGCTGCTCTAGTCTATCTCAGGCTTCTAAGAGTAATAGGGTGTCCTTCTCCTTACTAAACAGGGACTCAAGCTGTAGGATATTCTCCCCAGAAGTTGTGGGAACTTGGTAGCCGAGTAGGAAAAGCACGTCAAAGTAGCCCCCCTAATAGCTGGCGTTTTTCTGTGCCTCCCTCCCACTCCTCTAAGGGTCTAAAAACCCACTGTTACGTACCAAACAAAGAGGGGTGTTTCCCCTAAGTTACTAGTTCTGTCAATACCCTGTGCTATGCTAATTGGTAAAACAAATTAACTATGTTTTTAAAAACATGACCTGGTACAAATACACAACTGTTCATTAAGGACAGTTGACAGTGTTCGGACTACATCATCCTTGCATGTGCTAGCTTGACTATGGCTGCAGGCTATGACATTATTTTATTTATTTATTTTAGGTATTTGACGTGCACTTTCTGAACCGACTGATTATATCAGTACACGAGAGTTTCTATGAACAAGAGCGAAATGGCTTACCAATTTTGCCGGAAAAGGTATTTTACATACCTTTTAACATGCCACAATCGACATGGGACCGACAGCTTTACTTCCCCTCCAAAGGAAGTTGTGCTACGGAATTTTATCGCTCAAGACCCCAGCTGGATTTGGACCCACGAACCCACGAACATTGGGTCCTGAGGCGAGCCCCTTACCCCAAGACCATCGAGGTCGACGAGAACTTTTAATCCTCATTTGAAATGTTTCTCATAAAATACTTATCATCCTTATTAAAGAGATTCAAGAACTGATACTATGTGTAGAAAATGAATCTAAAAGTATGCTCTGAAGCATTGTTTTATTTATTTTAGCTAAGATATTTGCTATAAAAATTGCAAAAAGGACTGGCCTTAAACGTGTTGAATCTCTATCTTTCTGGTGTTACCGTATCTGCTTTTCTCTTAAGTATATGTCACGTGTCGCAGAAAGGGCTGATAGTTAACTTGGCTGTGAGCTCTTTCAAATATTGATCCTCCACTAGAGATCAGTAGGCCTATTTAGTAGGGAGTGGTCTTTAGACAAGCAGAACTAAACATAGGTATAGCTATAAAATAACGAGTGCCCTAACTATTGGTGAATGGTAAATTGGGAGGTTTGAAAGAGGGGGGGGGGGTAAGGATGGTAAGATATTATTTCTCAATATTCCAATAGTTAATATGTACAAAACGTTAGGTTTATTAAAATTAATACAAATATTACTAAAGCTTTCTTAGCCAAGAAACTTTCACGTTAAATAATATAAGCATATTCTTATTAATTCAGTGAACAAATCTGTAGCTTAAAAGTATGTACTGATTTTTGTTGGAATGGAGTTCTTAAAGGCCTTTTTTCCTATCATAATTCTATTATCTAAATATTAATAGAATTTTAGTATTGAAAGAAAAAAGCTGTTCATATTTGTGTTATTACAAAAATCAGTGTAGTGTACATCTCAGAGACGAAAGGACTCATAAAGAAGGTGCCCTAGTGCCACCAACCGCCCACTACGCCACTGGAATTAAACCTATATTAGAACATCTTACTACTTTCAATGAATCTCTAACACTTCAGATCAGGAATATTCACGAAAAGGAACATTTTCACCAATCAACTGAGTAGGTATTAAGTATATAAAACTGTTTAGTTCAGATACGCACTTTTTTTTCGCCACCTCTTACTACCCGCCGGGCTGTTCGCATATCTACGAGAAAGGGGTAGGGATTCAGAAGATATAATTTAGAGTAAATGTACCCGCATTAGTGGGGAGGGAGAGTGTTAAAGTATTTAGCAGTACACCTCACTGATAAGCCCTAAATAAATACTATTTATGTAATTTAAATCATTATTATATAATAAATTAATCTTTAGCCCTCATTGTATAAATTTATGAAATAATGGTAATATTTAAGGATGATTGATTTTTATATGTTTATAAAAATGTGATTAGGCCTAGCTTAGGCCTATACAATTTTCGTGTATTTATAGAAATATGATTAATTTATATTCTAAAAGTACCAACAAGGCTAGGTGACTATTCAGATTGGAAGGATCGAACCCTGACCTTCACGTTATCAACAAACCAGACTATAAGAGGTTGGCGCTTAGTCCATACGTCCACCAAGGGCTACATTAAAAAGTATTTATTTTTAATGGGTAGTAACTAACACTCAATTTCAAAAACAAAAGCTAGTCCCACCAAAATATAATCAATTCCATCTAGAAAAGCAACAGCTAACATTAAATATGAGCCTATAAAGAAAGAAATACACGATCATATCTTACTAAACCGTTATGCAGCCCGAGTTCTTTGGGAGTTTCCTTCTACCAACCTGAAACGGGATGGGTATATTATTAAATCAAGTCAGTTTTCCATTATTTGCCCTCTAAATAAAAGATGCTATCACTATTCGAAGAATCTATGGTGGGATATGGAAGTTAATTAGACGCAGCAATAAATACATAATTCAACCCTTTTGGTTCTCTAGTCAATGTGGGAGGTCTGGCAGGGACAACATTTAAAACAGATTTAACAAACCTGCCTCAACATCCAACTAATTTATGACCCTAGCCTTCACACGCTTACCTAGCTCGCGATTCACTCCTGGGCGATTAGTTATGTGTCCAAAATAGTGGCCAAGCGGTCCAAACGGCTAAAGCTCTCAGTGAATTTGGTCGCTGTTAGCAAGTGGATATAAGGGTGCGAATATCACTTGGGTGCACTCAGGGGAATTGTTTGCACCTCTCCACTATAATGGTGGTGCGTTACCTCTAACTTACTCAACTAAAAACCGTAGATTAAGTCACTAATGACATTTTCTGTAAAACGTCCTAAGTAAATCTGCTTGCAGGGCCATTCGTAAATTTTGTTTTTAATGCTTTTATAATTCCATGCTTTACATTTGAAAAATAATAGTTTTATTTATAAAATGAAACGGAAACACTAGAGGGTATGAGTATAAAGCTATTTTTCTGGTTTTGTCTAGTTTGTCATTGACGTAAAGGCAGGGGTTCAAATCTCAGATGATTTTACATTTTCCACCACCTCCCCTAAATCATTTCTACTATCTTGACACGCAAATGGGGATACACTTCATTTATATGTTTACCATCTTTCTCCTTACACTATTTGTGTAAATATGCGGACATTCCGGACGAGAAGTAAAACGTGGAGCACGAAGAGTACTGAAAAATCTCTCTATTTGAACGAATATATCTTTCTGGAGTTTTGTACCAACAAGTGTACATTGATCACTTTAAATCTACGTCATTAAAGCCTGAAATACAGTAAGTGGGGACAACCTATGACTATTGTTTTTAGTCATTAAACGGATAAGTCAATTTATGGCCTCAGAAGTGACCAAGTCATCAAATAAATTAGTTCTACTTAGTAATTTTCTCAATATTCCTGAGGGCTTTTACCTATTTAAATCAGGATATACTACGAATTTTATGAAAAGGTTTACCAACAACCTCATTAATCATTTTATAGTTGGTGTATTAGGTGATTTCTTAAATTTAAAGCAACACAATATAATATATTGCTAACAATTAATTTTTTTTAAACTAAGTTGTATTTGAAGTTTGGATGAATTCTCTTTTAACTAGGGGCAAACGTACAAGGGGAGTTGAATCGTTCTTCCAATTAAATGTTTAGTTTTTTTTTCTGGACATTATTTATGGGGAGAGGGGTCAACCTCTTTCCCCTACCTAGGGCAATATTTTCTTGGGTTAAGGTAGGTTTGACCTACTTCCCAGCCGGTGATTTAGTAGGGGCGGTAAGGAAGTGGTGAGGGTTGGTTTGGGGAGGTAATAAGGTGAGGGTGATGACTGATGAGTTAGGACAGGGGTGTCAAACTCGTTTGGTCATAAGGGCTACTTTGAACATTAAAAATACCAGGGGGGCCACATTACAAAAAATATGTATTGTAATTAACTCAAGTAAAGCTAATTCCAACTTGTTATCCTATTATTATAAAAATAAAAGAGTAATTAGCCCTATATTTTTTACCAAAAATTTGGAACCCTATACGGTTGCAACGATGGTTTTATTACCGGTCTTGAAATCTAATACCAAAGTTACTTTCATAACTGTTGACAAATGTGTGTCAGAGAGCCAAAATCTCTCAGGGGTTTTCATTTCATTTCATGTGAGGAAACAACCTGTTAACATACGTATGTGCTGCCAGACATTGCACATATTTGGTGCGCTAATTCAACCATTTTTGGAGATTGGTCCTTTTCGAATATGAAGTACATCTTTGGTACAACAAACTCACATGCCAGAATTTTCCAAATTATACCAAATTTCCAAATATCACATTCCAAAATATTGTATTTCCTTGAGGTTTATGAGCATTTGAATAGGATTGCATTGCGTGATGGATCATCATCATCAGGACCGCGGGTCACACAGGATCATGGATAGGGCTGCATGCGGCCCGCTAGTTTTACATATCTGAGCTGGGCTAATGTGTCCTTGTACATGGCCTTTATATACTTATTGATATTTAAAAAAATCCATTGAACTTTAACACCTGACGGAGATATCCGCATTTAGCTAACAAATGAGGTTGGAAGGTGTCAGGTAGAATTAGGTAGGAAAGCTACTCGCGCTTCTGTAAAGGAGAGTGAGAAACCATTTAGGGAAAACAACTCATTTCACTTTTCTGGGATTCGAGCCTTAGCCTTCCCATCACCAGCAAACCCCCCCAGATGATCCTGACACCTTAGTCCGCGTGTCTACCGATGTGGATGTATATGTCTTTCTACGTTCTCTGGATAACACAAATATATTACTTTATAAACCTACATTACATTTTCAAACTGATTTATGATAGTAACAATGAAGGGAATTAAGCCTATAACATAACATTTTTTATAAAATGACGTCGAAAAGTGGAATTCCCATTTTAAAAATAATAAAATAAAATAAAATGGATATTAACTGTATCGTTGGACACATGGACTAAGGTGTAAATATCTTCTGGTCTGATTTTCCGGTGATGAAGGGGTCAAGGCTCAAATCCCGGCCAAGTGGGTTGAGTTTTTAAAATTCTAAGTGATGTTACATTCTGCCTTTACATTTCCTTTGGTGTGGAGGTTGGGGTTCGACCCTTGGCTGCAAACAAATAATATAACAGACACTCAACCTCCAGGTTAAAATGGTTGCTCTCCTTTTGGCAGCTTGAGTCCTTGAACACTAGGATCGCTGCTGTTAGTCCTAGCATCACCCGGCAGTGACACTAGCGAAGCCCAGTGTCTAAGGACGCAAGCCGGCCAAAGGAGCTCAGCAAAACCACCGTAAGGTTGAGTCTGTTTCTTACTTGTCTGTGCCCTTTGGCAAGGTACTGAGGTGGTTTTCCTCAATAGTTTCTTACTTGTCTATGCCCTTGGCAAGGTACTGAGGTGGTTTTCCTCAATAGTTTCTTACTGTCGTTCCATGAAAATGCAGGTAAACTTAATTTAAAATGGAATCATTCTCGTCCCTCCCATCAGTGTAAATTTATGATTATCCTTGATGGGTAATCGGAAATATTTTAATGCTAAATAAGAAAATTTCTTCCCCTCTTCTTTCCTCAACCCCCCCTCCCCCGTTTACAAACTGAATCTTTTTATTGCTAAACGAACTAAACCCAATAATTTTTGTTTAACTGTCCAACCAAGATGCCCCTCAAACTTTGTTTGTTCCATGGCATTGAAACGGATGAAGATTCTTCGTATTTTATACTCTACATGTCCACAGTCATGATCATTATCATCATTCGGGTGACCTTGACTTAGATACAACTCTTCCGTAAAACAATAAAAAAAACTGCTAATTACATCTACTTACGAGCACGCTCTAAATACGAAAGGCTAACATATAGTTTTACTTCTTCTCTATCGTGTGCGCATTAAACTTTTTGTTCCTGTGTTTTGTTATTTTAATGTTGGTACGAATTAAAGGAAAACCTCTGAGCTAAAAGACCCGTAAGGTCTATTTTTAGGAGGCTTTCTTAAGAACACCACCTACTTGAAAAAAGTATCCTCGAAATGAGGTATTTTTTTAATGGAAATGGCAGCTGTGAGTCTTAAAAACTACTAAAACGATCCTCAACTATCTTAAAATATTTAGCCACACTCTTGTTAAAATTTTAGTATTAATTTTAAGAAGACTATATCTATGTTTTAACCATTATGAGCTAATCTTACAATTCTGTGATATCTTTATTGAAATATTAAGTTTAAAATGTAAATGTTCGTGGGTTCGAACCCAATTGGAGTCGACGGATTTTTCTTGAGCGATAAAATTCCGTAACACAACTTCCTACCGAGGTGACGTTTAGTCGTCGGCTCAATGTCGAGTGTAGCATGTAAAATAACTCTGGAACAGGTGTAAAAATATCTTTAACGGCCAAATTGCTAGGTCCTTTCGCTCTAGCTCATAGAAACTCTTGTGTTCTGATATAATCATTTGGTTCACAAAGTGCACGTTAAACACCTCAAATAATTGAATTTAAAAAAATTAAAATGTATAAGGACATATTATATCTTTCACCTCCTCCATTTTTACATGAACCAGTTTTTTTTAACAAACCACTTATTTATTTAATAACATGGGATTGAACGTCTGAAACATATCTAAACAGTCAGGTAGGTTAATAGCTTAGCAAAATAAACAGTAAGAAATATCTCATACAAACATTCTAGTGATAGTTTTTTTATTTTCATTTCTTTTAAGTGGAGCTTCCATTAGTATGAATATTTACAAGTTCATATTTCAGACGTATCAAGATATTTTTTTTTTCACTGCGTCTTTCTACCTGTTCAGATCATACGCATATATGAGAATTACTCTAATGAGTAAGGAAACTTTTACAGGTAATCTACCCACATTTGCGTGGAAGGAGAGTGGTAAACCATTTAGGGAAAACCACCCTTACTAGACCTGAATAGTACTCAAAGGCGATCTCCCAGTCATTAAATCAAGATTAACTTTAATTTTACAAAATACATTAACACTTAATTTTGGCGTAGCTAGTTGCTATTCACACAATTATATGTATTTAAATATCTATTTAAAAAATGTCCCTTGAACATAGGTCTGGTCCGTCAACTTAGCTCAGTTGGTAGTGTAACTAACTACTGAGCAAAGGGTCCCAGGTTCGATTCTTGGAATGGTCCAAATATGTATCATTGGCGAAAAATGTGGGTTTCCCCTTACACAACGGTGAATTAACAGCTGGGGGCTGGATTTTGTATTTTTTCTAGATGTAAACTAAATGAAAAAAAAAAATGAAAACCTTGGTATCGAGTACGTGACAATAGAGCTAGTACAGTACGTCAATATCTACCACCTAGCTGTTCAAGCTCGTTCCTTACCTAGAGTCATACATCACAACCTTGTGAGCGGCAGTCACCTCTAATATGTGGCAATATTAATGTATTGTGTACAAACCACAGCCTCGTAGAGGCTATACACTGATTTTGGTTGTAAGAGCAGTTTAGAAAATTTAAACACATTTCTTTGCGACCAACGTTGATAACATTTTACTTTATTGTTTGTGTTATTTTATAAATATTGATAATATCTCAAAAGTGACAGCTACAGATAACATGACTTAATGTATGACTATAATAAAATGTTTTTAGTAACTCTAGTAGCTAACTTCTACTGTTCTTCCTACCAAAATCATACTATACATAAGCGTCTACACTCAGAAAACCACACATAAAGAACTTAGTCATTGTGGATGAGTTTGTCACAGATCTATGTAGCTAAATAATTATTGTAACGTCCATTACAGGTTTCCTTCTTAAAATACGAATTATGATAGACCCTGAGCATGAGAGGAATATTCATAGATCTATGGTATATAATTGGTACGTCAAAATAAGGCTCCTAAGTTCGATTCCCATGTTTAGGTATCTTTATTAAAATACATTAGAATGAATATGGGTTTTTAAGTTTTATAAGCCTTAATTTTCTTAAGAGTTGACATATAGAACACCTTTTGAAATTGTATACGTATTTTTTGTGGTCAATATTGATAAAATTTTACTATATTATAAGTGTTATTTTATAGGTATAGATAATAATATTAAAAGTGAGAGCTGCTTATAACATAAATTGACGTATGAATACGTGAGAATAGTACTAGTAATTTGTTCTAGCTGTGATAAATTTTCAGGTGTCTGTCCCACTCCTCTGCATATAGACGGTTATCCCCCTGAGTCTTCCTTGCCCTTTACATAGACGGTTATCCCCCTGAGTCTTCCTTGCCTTTCACATAGATAGTTATCCCCCTGAGTCTCCCCTGCCCTTCACATAAACAGTTATCCCCCTGAGTCTTCCTTACCCTTTACATAGACAATTATCCCCCTGAGTCTTCCTTGCCCTGCACATAGACAGTTATCCCCCTGAGTCTTCCTTGCCCTTCACATAAACAGTTATCCCCCTGAGTCTTCCTTGCCCTTTACATAGACAGTTATCCCCCTGAGTCTTCCTTGCCCTTCACATAGACAATTATCCCCCTGAGTCTTCCTTGCCCTGCACATAGACAGTTATCCCCCTGAGTCTTCCTTGCCCTTTACATAAACAGTTATCCCCCTGAGTCTTCCTTGCCCTTCACATAGACAGTTATCCCCCTGAGTCTTCCTTGCCCTTTTCATAGACGGTTATCCCCCTGAGTCTTCCTTGCCCTTCACATAGACAGTTATCCCCCTGAGTCTTCCTTGCCCTGCACATAGACGGTCATCCTCCTGAGTATCCCTTGCCCTTCACATAGATAGTTATCCCCCTGAGTCTTCCTTGCCCTGCACATAGACAGTTATCCCCCTGAGTCTTCCTTGCCCTTCACATAAACAGTTATCCCCCTGAGTCTTCCTTACCCTTTACATAGACAATTATCCCCCTGAGTCTTCCTTGCCCTTCACATAGACAGTTATCCCCCTGAGTCTTCCTTGCCCTTCACATAGATAGTTATCCCCCTGAGTCTTCCTTTACCTGCACATAGACGGTTATCCGCCTGAGTCTCCCCTGCCCTTCACATAGACAGTTATCCCCCTGAGTCTTCCTTGCCCTTCACATAGACAGTCATCCCTCCGAGTCTCCCGTGCCCTGCACATAGATGGTTATCCCCCTGAGTCTCCACAGCCCTGCACATAGACGGTTCTCCCTCTAAGGACTCCTGGAGCCTGCTTGGCAGGTCATCAGGTAATCTAGTGTTCTCGACTCGAGTAGCGGGGATGTAACTAACCTATAATCAGAGGTGCTCGACGCGCAATCAACCTGCGAGATACACGGACCTCGTAAACGGCGTCATTTTGCGGTGGCCCTGGGACTGAACAGTGCCGTGGTCAGTTTTCCCACGACAGACAGAAATGATATACTGTACGCATGCGCACGTAGATCACCGGGAGTGGAACAAGCGTTTATATCCAACTAAACAATCATTTCTGCGTTTAATATCCTAGTAAGGGGTCAAACATGATTTTTTTTAATCCTAATCTTCATTTTACTTACTAAAACCGAATCATGATCTTAGAAAACATAATTTGATCCTTCCAACCTCTCTCTTTATCAATGTTAATTATGTTCACATTGATTCTTAAAATTCTAATAAAATACAAAATTATTGAAATTTTTTAAAAGATTGCTTATTTTTCCGTGCTCCACGTCTAAGTACCCGTTTGGGCTACCCGTACACTAATAGGGCAGGGATGTAGAAAGTGGTACCTACCCGTATTTGTGTGTAGGGTGAGTGAGAAACCATTTAGAAAAATTCTATTTACAGTAGCCGCATGGCTTCTTTGGTGCTGACTGACAGCTCACAGCTGACAGCTGACGTCTTTGAAAGGCTACCAGACCAAATTATGTATCGCTACGCCGAACCATATGATCTTGCAAAAAACATGTGTTTAGCAGCTGTCACTTCTGACAGTCAACATTTAGGTATATACCTAAATGTTGACTGTCAGAAGTCAGCTGTGAACTGTCAGTCAGCACCAAAGAAGCCATGAGGCTACTGTACATTAGCATCATTAATATATATTCACCCACTTTGGTGACCACATGGTCCAAGGTGACTCACATCAGACTGGACTGTCGATTTCAGGAAGATAGTGGTTTGATACAGATTGGATGTACTGAGGTTGGCTTTTTCTTAACGGTTTCCCCCGCTCTATCTACGCAAATGAGGGTACACTTTATCTGAGTTCCACTTTAATTATTCTTATCCCATTAGCGTAATTAGTTCATAAGTGTATAAACTTAACGGGTAGTAAGTCGTGGTGCTAAAAAAAATATGCGTATCGTCCGAATGGTTGATGAGACGCGTTGAAAAATAAATGTCAATAAGTTTAACACAAGTGTTATTGACGGCATTAATTATAAGGAGTAGTGGTGATAAAGAGAGGCCTTTTGTAGAGGAAATATACCTGTATTTGTGGGGAGAAGATAAGAAAACCAATAGTGATAAACCACATGGGAAATATCAGCCCGACAGTAGTGTTCTCGGTTGGGGATTCGAATCCCTGGCTTCCTATCAACAGAGAACTAATTCAATGCATATCTCACATCTTAAATCACATGATCACTGGTTTTTGGCTTCTCAAAAGAAATAAAAAAAATAATGATGATGTCTCGTCCTTGACCTACCTCACCTGAGTAGGTCACGTGACCCGTGTGGCCAACGGGACTGTCGGGATATTTCAAACATGTTAACCACCCCCTGTTAAAACCGGCGATTAAATTGGACTCGTAATTCGTTAGAAACTGGTTGGTGGGGGACTGTATTGGGGAGGGGGGGATGACTCCAACATTCCTTACGGCCGCGGTCCAACAGCGACTAATGCTATTTTTTCCCACCTCTGAGGGAGCACCTAGGAGATCACGTAAGCCTTTTTTTTCTAATAATGGTGACCTGGTGGTCTAGGGCTAAGGTGTCAGGCTTCTGTGCTGGGGATCCGGGGTTCAGTTCTCGGTCCCGGCACAGATTTATCTGATTGCCAAACCCTTCCTTCACCTCTGACAAGACGTGTATTAGACACAACTTGTGAATATGTGGAATGCCAGGCCTCCACCGTGGTTCGGATCCCACATTAAACTGTAGGTCCTCCATGTCATCTCACAATCACCCTACCATTCCATATTAGCGTAAGTGCGTACAACCTGAATGGGTAGTAAGACGTGGTGTTAATATTAATATTTTCTAATAGAAGATATATTCTTGAAATAGTGAAAATCTTATACCTCAATATTACGAATGATACTGAAGTTTAATGTGCTCTGAGCTCAAATAAGTGGAGAAATTTAAGGGTAGTTACCGACAGCTGATATTTGAAAATTATAGCTTTTTCGAGAATCATTCTAACGATTTTGTTCAAAATAAATATCTGTGACGTGTTCTACATGATAAAATGATGGATGCGTGATTGATAAAAACTTATCTAAAATTAATTTACTGAAGACTTGTTTATTTTTTAATTTAAATCAGTCAAAAATGGCATTAATGATTTTGTACCAAATGGATATCTGAAGAAAGATTTATTTTATAAATAACATTATATAATTGTTTTTGGAGAAAAATATATTCAGAGCTAGTTTTTTAACAACTTGTTTTTGAAAAATGATACCAAGCTATATAATATGCTATGAGAACGTAGGGCCTATATACGACTGTTCCGTACCATTTGTGTTTGCATCGCGTCTCGGTAGCCGTTTGGCTCATATATATTGCACTAAAGGCTTAGGTATGAATAGGGTAGAATTTACAGATCATTTAGCCGCATTTGCGTGGATTGTGAGAAACTGGTTAAGAAAAAACATCTTCAGTACATTCAGCCAGGATTTGAGCCCCAACCTTCCCGTAACCGGCAAAACAGATGAAAGGATTTACAGAAATTCTTGTTGTTACGCACACAGCCATTCACAGGATTACATCTTAGCTAATTGTATAGGCCTATTATAATATGTTTAAAAATGACACCTGGACACGGAAATAAATTCTAGGATGTTTGGCTTAGCACACAAATGGTATAACACTAAGTTGTCAGGGATTTGTCCCTTGTTTAAAATAAAAGAGATTGACACTTAACTGCGTGACCACCATTGCGGCTATAACTTCAGTCACTGGGACGGGGTAAAAAGGTAGGTATAGAACAAATTACTGGTAGAAATGAAAGATAGTAAATTTTCCGCAGAAAATGTTCCGGTTTGGAAAAAATTCCAGATAAATGTATTTGATTTTTAACATAAAATGTTCTACCTATTTAAGGTTGGGATGTAGGAAACGTGAGAAAATTCCAGGTGTTTTATAGCAAAATATCTTTTTGGCCAAAAAAAATAAAAATATATTGCTCCAGTACAAACATAAAGTTTAATTTTCTTCACATAGTGACCTCAACATTTCTTGAATATCTTTCAAGGGTGTTATAGAATTTAATGACAAATTATTATCTTCAGTTAAAAAGTTTGTTAGATAGTGCCACCGTGCTCATGACAGATATTTAGGAACTGTTGATATCAGCGTATGAAGAAAATTAAACTCTATGTTTGTACCGGAGCAATAGTTTATTTGTTTTGGTCAAAAAAATTGTTTGCCATAAAAACTGCAAAAAACACCGGCCTTTACTCGTGACCCCTTCCATCCCACCTTAAGAGCCTTTAATCCCAGGCAAATATGGGCTTTATTTGGAATAATTATAGCTATAATGTTGAACTATTTACAAATCTGGTCTACAGCAGCAAGGCCGTAGCAAGGGGGAGGTTTTGGGGGTTCAACCCCCCCCCCCTGAAATTTTATGAACAAAATATATATGGCTTTATTTATGGTTCAAACCATATCAAAATTAAGATACAAGTACAATTTAGGGGGTTTTGTTGCCATTAAAAACACTTCAGATAGCTTCTAGAACTGTTTATCATCGAGAATTTTTTCTAGCTTCCGGCAATTGGGGGATGTGCCCACCAAACCCCCCCTGAAATTATTGGCTAGCTACGGCCTTGTACAGCAGACCCAACGTTAGTGACACACTCAACCACCAAACGACGCAGTAGATACTTGAATGTGAGAAGAGAAATAGAATCGCGGTTGTTTCATTGGAGCTCATTGGATGTTACTGGTGTTAATGTTCTTAGGAGAAATTAAACTCGAGGGGAAACTTTGAACCTTGGGCTATCTTAAGTGATACATTATATTATTTAAATAGGTCAAATGGTCATATATTCTAAGGCGTTAATCTCTAACGTTACTAGACTGCCAATGACAAGGGTAACGGGGTTCAAATTCCAGTCGGGTGTACTGGGGGTGGTTTTCCCTCCATGCAAATACGGGTACACTTCTTCTAAATTAAATCTTCTTCATCCCTAACTCACTAGCGTAATTAGTATATACGCGTATAACCTAATCAGGTAGTAAGACGAAGTGCTAAAAAAAATAGGTAGAAAAGTAGGTAAACGGAAAATAATGAAAGGAAAATCTCCCATCACACCTCTTTACTCTAATTACAAAAGAATCCCGTGTTGTCTTTCGGGCCGAATGGTCATCCTGACCGACAAACCCGGTCAAAGTTTTGTTTCCAACTTGGATTACAGTAGAGATGACGTCCTACTTTCATCGAGTTAAGGGGGAGGGGGGATATCTTATTCGCATGAAACACGCGGTATCATAAAGGAGGAAATCCAGTGGTTTTTTTGTTGTTTTGCTGACCACGCGAGGAAATTATACAAGGCCAAGTGCCCATTACCGCGGTGTTGTCAAGTGTTTGTGAAGTGTAGGTCAGTGGGGAACCGACTCCTCACAGGTTGTTCAACCATTGACCATCATCTGTTACGTCACACCAGAGAAAGAAACCGTATCACGCATGTACTTTAATAAAATTACACGTCGCACACCTTAATAAGAGCAAGGAGGTACACTTATAATTGAATGTGTTTGTTTTAATGTGTAAGTTTAATATAAGGATTACTAACGATATATTAAAAAACTTTGTGGGTGGACACTTAATCCAAGGTGTCATGGGAGCAATAACCTGGATTTCTAGCTGATGGGGAGGTCAGAGTTTGAATCTGCTGAGATAGTTAAGAGGCTTTTTTAATGTAATTTAATTTAATTTTAGCACCGCGTCTTACTACCCGTTCGGGTTATACGCTTAAGTACTAATTACACTAATGGATTAGGAAATGAGAAGGTTGAATTTAGAGGAAGTTAACCCGCATTTGCGTGGAGGTAGAGTGGAAAACCATTTAGGAAAAACCACCCCCAGTTCACCCGACCGAGATTCGAACCTCGATCTCCCCGTCCTCGGTGGTCTGACTCAACACGACTGGCGCGTTAGCCAACTACGCCACCGAGGCGGGTCTTTTTTAATGTACTGCTTCTTATTAACCGTTTGCGTTATAGGCATATAGGCCCATATAGACCAAGCTAATGGGGTAGGGATGAGAAAGGTAGAATTTATGAGTAAATAACCCGTATTTAGATGTAGAGCGACAGAGAGAAACCACTTATTGTTAGTAAAAACCACTTTCAAAACACCTTATCACTATTCAAAACATGACCTCCCCTTACTGACAAACCAAACTAAATGAGCTTGATATCTAAACCGCGTGTCCACCTATGTGGACAGGGGAGGTTATAGATAGATATAGATTCATATGTGATTTATCACTGAGGTTTTCTCATCCTCTCCACGCGCTAATGCGGTTGTACTTCCCTTTTCTTAAAAAAATAACTGCCCTCACCATTCTTTCCTTTCGAACTAAGCCGTTACTAAACAATGTATCAGTGGGCATGCGGATAAAGGTTCCGGGCTGGCCTGGTCTCGGTTGGCGGTTTTTTTTAAGGGGGATTTATTCTCAATGGTCTCCCATTTTCCCTCGACCCAAATGCAGTGTACATAAACAGTACATATCCTCCAAATTCTACCTTAAATGTCCCTATCTCATCAGCGTGTGTATGTGTGTATAGCCCGGACGAGCAATAAGACCCAATGGAAAAATAAATAAACATAGACTGATAATTCTCATTTATTTTCATTTTTCTTTATTAAAGTGCTAGCCAAAATTCAAGACCATTTACAGGCTATCACTGTTGTAATAATAATAATAATAATAATAATNTAATAATAATAATAATAATAATAATAATAATAATAATAATAATAATAATAATAATAATAATAATAATAACGATGATGATGATGATGATGATAGTAATATTATTATTATTATTATTATCATTATCATAATAATAATAATAATAATAATAATGATGATGATAATGATGATAATATTATTATCATTATTATTATTATTATTATTTTTATATATACACACACATGTAAGACCGTAGTCAGAAAATTTGCATGTTGGGACGCACTGGCTAGCTATTTAATTTATTTGGGGTATTTAACGTGCACTTTCTGAACCGTTTGATTATATAAGCACACCAGAATTTCTATGAGCGAGAGCGAACGAAACTACAAATTTTGTCGGGAAAGATATTTTCACATATTTTCCAGGGTTCTTTTACATGCCACAATAGACATGTGACTGACGGCTTTACTTCCCCTACAAAGGAAGTTGTGCTACGGATTTTTATCGCTCAAGAAAAACCCGTCAACGCCATCTGGATTTGAACCCACTAACATCGGGTCCTGAGGTGAGTACCTGACCCCAAGATCATCGAGGTCAACGACAGGCTAGTTAGAAATGAAAAAATATTAGAAAGGTGAAATTGTTGTAAGCACAATCAGTTTCCCTGACAAGTAAAAATTTATTTCACTATGGCACTTTTCTTAAAAGAGATGCACTGTAAATATGATCAGTTAAAACCAGACTCTTACCTTTCTGGATAAGCAAAGTGTACGTTGATTCGTTGTTTGTTTTTAATTAGGTATAAATGTTTACAAATTTAACTATTCAAACACTTCAAACATATGAAATATCCCCAGAATATTTGAAATAATCTCAATTCTAAGATAAAATCATTCTTCTTGGTTGTTACATGAATGTAGAAATAACTTTTGTCCACAAAATTACTATGTCATGCCATGAGCGACCATCCGTGAGATGTTCATCCCCTGTTATATTCATATTTAATACCAATAACATCAATCCGTGAGACATTCCTCCCCTTCTCTTATTATACAACGTGTATCTTAAACATTGCATCAAACTTTGTCAGGCTATTCCTTGGGTGATATACAAATATTATTTGTAATACCCTAAGCAGTTTTCATAATATTTCACACAACAGTCGTTCTTAGCTCTATCTTTAAGGGTGTATACCGCCCTTATTATTCAAGATGGACCCTAGGTTGCTGATGGAATTATTCTATTTTCACCCAAGGAATAGCCTGCCAAAGTTTGATGCAATGTTTTATATACACGTTGTATGTAACATCAATAGTGTCATTCCGTGAGGTGTTGCTCCCTTGTGTTATTCGGAAGAGTGCGTTTCACTCAACGGATAAAACCAAACTTAAATAATATAGCTCAAATCTTGTGGTGCAGGTTTCTGTATTTTATTAATAAAAAAAACAGTGAAATTAAGACAATTTATTTCAGCCACTTTCCAATATTTTTAAAATTTTAAAAATCAAACAAAATAAAAGAATCAGCTTTTGAACATTTTAATCTTTTAAACTGATCCCAAAGATGCTGTCGTTAACTGAAGAATGCAGAAAACTATTTTTAGATACGTTTACGATTCAAGCGTAATCTTGTATTTAATATCCTGGTTAATTATCCGTGAAGTAGGCTCTTAAGGAATGCTTTCAGGTGCTTTATTACAGAAATTTCGGCTGTCAGAAGCTGTTGTCACCAGCAAAGAGCAAATAGCTAGGGGTGTTTCAAAATGAAATTCACTAAACACTTAATTAGTTTTAGAGATAATGTTAAAATATTTTGAAAATTATGCTAATCATCTCAAAATACACATTTATGTGCGTAAATAATTATTTTAGAAATTTACACTTTTTACAAACAGAAAATATGTGTGTTCTAATTAATGCAGCATCACTCAATGTTATTACTGTCGATGTATTTAGGTGGAGCTGGAGTTACCCTGAGACCCCTTGTGGCTACGTCCCTGCGTACATCCACCCTGGAGCTCCCACGAGGGATTGAAAAGCAAGCTGTCCACACGACGCCGAACTGCGCGAGCCAAGCCTACAATCAATCGGTTGTACCTCGTCTTGTTTGCCGACCGGCGTCATATGGTAATCGTGGCCTGGAAATAAATCACTGAACAAATGGTCTCCGTTCCACTTTGGGTGCAGCGGGGCCGAGGAGCCTCAGACATACTTAGCGGCTTGGACAAGGATCCTTACCAAGCCAGTGGCGTAGCTCTGAGATGAAAGAAAGGGGAGGTCCTAAATGACGTGGTTTGTAATGGTGTTTCATTTACTCATACATATCATTTATATTTATTTAAATATATATAAATATATGTATATATATATAGAGAGAGAGAGAGAAATAGAGAGAGGAGACCCCTACCCCCTCTTTTGATAACGAGGGTAGTCAAAGGTCCCGGATTCTATTCCAGCATCCAGGTGTCAAGTTTTTTCAATTTAATTTTTTTAAATGTAAAGATTTGCTTAGCATCTATGGGTCGATGTTTTAAGTATATTTTAACTATAATGAAAAAAAAGTTTTGTCCTATAGCTAAGGTTCTAAATTCCTTTTCATGCACGTCAAAAATGAATTACTAAACATAAATTTAATCATAATGTCTAATTATTGGGTCGATACGTGTTTTCACATACATCTCACACACTCGTCCGCACCAGCCAGCACGCGGACAAAGACTTTAATTTCCACTTGTCAGAATTAACAGTGACAGAGAGGTTGACATTCAAATCCCGGCTGGGTGACTTTATTAAATAGTGTCTTCTCAACTCCATGTAAATGTAGGTATAATTCTATCTTCTTAGTCCTTATCCCATTGGTGATAAAATGAGGTTAGTTCAGATGGGTAGTAAGACACTGGGGCAGTGAGTACGCAATTGAGGCTGTTGACGCCTGTGAATGGATTGTTAGTAAACTTCGAACCATTCTTACCCCGTAGACCAAATCTCGGTCTCACCCAGATTTAAACAAGAGTATTTGTAGGAGACAAGGGAAAAGGGAGATAAAGTCACACAACATACATTTTCTGGAACAACCACTTTTATATCTCAAACCTCATTCAATACCAAGCAAATACTTTTTTTATATCTTAAATATGACAGAGAACTCTTTAAACACTATAAAATGCACTATAAAGGTATCATGATTGTCTAACAGATGGCAGCAATAGCTCAATTTGAGTTAAAATTTGATTTTTCCTTTTCCCTTGTACCCTTCATTTGTTTTCTCGCTATATTTAGGTTAACTACCCAACAATCTAGAGCATGGTTGAGTCTTTTTATTTATTTGTATGTTAAAACAAACAAGTAGTATAGCTTTAAAAATGGATATCTGCAAACCAGAATAAATTAGTTCACGTGCTCACCGCTGTCGGTCGTTCCAAATTTGAGTTAGTCTATAAACCACGTGCTGATAAATCAATTGGTTCAGACCCACACCAGCGGGCACGCGAACTAAACGTCAAGCTCATCTAGTCGGGTTTGACGGTAAAGTCGGGTTTAGAATCCCGACCAGGTGTACTGAAGGGGAAGTAAGGGGTCCTAGATGATTTCCCACTGTTTACCCATACTAATGTGAGTACATTATCTCTAAATTATACCTTACTCATTCCTACTCCCTTAGATTAATTAAAACGTGTATAGCCTTGACGGGTAGTAAGAAGCGGACTAAGAGAAAAAACTTAAAATACAATTGTAGACTGTTAGCTAGTGTTAATACACTTTTAGTGAACTCCGAATCATTATTACCTCGCCTGCTAAATATTGAGCTCACCGACATTTTAACTTTTTTTTAATGGGTGCTTTATTATTAAATATGTTAACAATCCAACATTCTGGAACGCAGTCAATTCTCTGTGTTAATTTATTTTATGAAACAAACAAAATCTATGGCTTAAAAATACCGGTGGTGGTGCGTATTTTGGGCTAATAGTCACTGGGTTCGATCCCAGGCATGACTGAAAAATGTACCGTTGTTTAAATTAGAGTTTACCCTTCCTCACAGATGAATCAATGCGAACGCTGTGAAAGACAGAATGTTGCGTCTGTTCTAGAATTAAGTTATTTTCTAAGTCATTGTGTCGATCTAACCTGTTTGTTCATAAAGTGCATGTTAAGTACCCCTAATAAAAACAGATAGGTAAAACTGTCCACCTTGTTTCTATGACCGCACGCCACTGTCAGAACGATATTCTTCAGGATGAGTATTTATGGTGAAGGGCTGCGAGTTCCATCGGTGCAAGACTTCAAACCCGGGGCCCCCACCGGTAAGAGGAGACAGCCGGGGAGCTTTACAGCATCACAGAATTAATATAATATTACAATATTGCATCCCTTGTCTACTACGCTTCGGCAAGGTCAATGGGGAGTTCAACAGTTTATTACAGTAATAAAGTCTGGGGTTAAAAGTTAATGTGTAATAAATTAGATGTTTGAAGAGTTTATAACACACAACGAACGTTTTAAGCCTTACACTTTGTCGAATATTATAAGTAAGATATTAAATTCAAAGTAATAAAATTAAACGAGAGCTGTTGGACTTTATATTTCACGTTTATATCAAAATTAGCGATATAAAAATATTGCTTTATCTACTGCAAGATTTCTTTTCATCCTATTTTATTAATGTTTGTTCGTGTCGTCAAAGAGTTCGGGTGAAGACCTAAAGTGTTTAAGTTTCTAAAGTGTAAATATAGCTTACCTCGAGAGAGTTTATGGCGGAACTACTTCAATACAGTATTTATCTAGTATACCTACTTCAATCTAGTATCGTGGGTAACTACTTCAAGACACTAATTAGGGGAAGTGTTTGAATACATTAACCAGGAAAGCTACCTGTATACACTAACTAAGGTGATTATTTGAATATGTATACTAGGATAACTACTTCAATGTATTAACTAGGGAAACTACTTAAATATATATAACTATTATAAATAGGCCCTACTCGAATACATTAACCAGGGGAGATATAATCACACATTAGAGATACTTTAGTACATTAATTAGGCCAATTAATGGAATATAATAACCATTGGAACAACTTGAATATATTAATTTAGGCAACTAGAACATTTTAGAAAATATTATAAAGAAACAAATTAAGTAAAGAACGTAATATAATATAAGATAAGACTTGGATTGGAAAAAGTTATGTTTATTTATTATTAAGTTAGTATAATTTGTGAATAAATATTGATTTACAAATTAAATTAAATTAATAATATTAATAAACATTACTGTTTACAATCAAGTCAAGTCTTATCTTATATTAGGTAGCTTGGGGAACTATTTGAATGGGAAAACCCGAATTGCGCCGAATAATTCACCATTCGAAGAAGGTTCACTAATCCCGAGCCCGAATTGCGCCAAGTCCAGTTCAGATAGAAGAGGGGGCAGACCCGAAGTGCGCCAAGCCGGTGCACACAAATTGCCAAACAATCTGTAATCCCATTCAACTCCTAACGTCAAACCTATTTCTAGCCTCGCCTAACCTAGCCTCCATTTTCCATTTTGAACAAAGTCATTATGAATTTAGTTTTTACTCCGCAGTTCGTGTAAGGGTATTACCGAGCTCGGATAAGTTGTTCCGCAATTCGCTATATGATACTATTCTATAAAATTGTAGTCTGGTATTGGGGGGTATTCATTTGGACCTATTTTTTATTTATTTATGTTTGTTTTCCATTTGGCGCCATTTGGATATATTTTTATTTATTTATGTTGGTTTTACAGTTGGTGCAATTCGGGTCTGGTATTGGGAGGTACTTTTGGGTCCTTGGTGCAATTAGGGTTCAGTCACTCCCTGAGCCAGGAAGATTGGCGCAATTCAGGCGAGCCCACTTGAATATATTAGCTAGGAGGATTAATTGATTACATTAACCAAGATAGCTACTTTAATAATGTATCAACTTGGAGAACTACTTATAGACAGTAATGAGTGGAACTACTTCAAAACATAAATAGTAGACCAATTTCAATTAGTGAAATAATTTATAAAAGACAAACTAGAGTAACTATTTAACTATATTCGTGTTTTATTTTATTTTTTATGTAGCATTTTAAGCAGATCATCACTTTTCAAAAACGGGGCATCACTGCTCTACATTAGTAGATTTAAAATAAAACAAATGCACCAAGTTATTGTAGCATCAAAATGATAGCAACCCATATTAAGCTTTCAAATAATAGGTAAAACATTTGTAAAGCTTTAAAAATTACATTGAATTCTTAAAAATGAAAAAACATGTTCAGAAACGGCACTATTTAAAAAAGTTTATCTGATTTATAATTTATCTAGTACAGGGATTATATTATGGTATATTCTATGGGGATAGAAGGAGGTTATTTTGAAATGAATTGCACCCACATTAGCGTGAATAGGATATGGAACAGCCACCGTTATTAAAAACATATACAAACTCACTCTCATTACATTCGGCTGAGATTTAATCAAGCAAACTCTTCATCCTTAGTATGGCAGTATATTGCGAGCATGGCGCATATACTGCCGTCCGACCAGTATGGATATCATCATAGCTCCCTCTAAAATTAAAATAAAATAAAAAATGACACCTTGACATGGGAATCGAATCCAGGGCCTTTGGCTTAACGCTTCAATGATCTACCACTCAGCTATCTAGGGATCAACTCAATTTCAGGGTAATTCTTCAATCTGACTTAAAAGGTGAGTGAAGAATGGCCTTTAGCATGGAATGATCCCTAGATAGCTCAGTCGTAGAGGATTGGAGCGATAAAACAAAGGTCTCGGGTTTGATTCCCATGTCAAGGTGTCATTTTGTCAATATATTCAAATATGAATCAGTTACAGCTGATCTCCGTAATTATAATCTTTCCTCCCCCTTCACCTATACAGAGTGTTTGGAAACTCATAACCCAAACTTCACATATAGTTTGTTTGAATCAAAAGTAATACAAAACCCCTACACACTTACATCCGGAAAACTATGCTAATACCATTAAATTGTGTTCAAAGTTTCGGCTTACAGCTATGGGATACCAAATCTGTTCAAGCATGCGTGTAC
>CABFWB010000425.1:258349-309562 GCA_902151455.1 Timema bartmani | reverse complement strand
TAAATGGAGGGAAAATGGCACCTAACGTTGGTATGTAAACAAAGGAAAAATTGTATCAATATGTTTTATTGTGTTTTAATGGTGAACTTTAAGGCCTATAAATTTCTTGTAAATGTGTAGGCCTTTCCCTTCTATCCTCCTTTCAATGTTAAAATCAAACATAATAATAGTAATAATACTTCAAAAACTGTTTACGTGGGTCATTTTTATTTTGTTGAGTAAAATATGTTTGCTTAAACAAGTTTAAATGAAAACTTTAGAGTTAATTTAACTTTAATTCACTTTATCATTGATCCTACCATATTTGAAAGATAGTTATACTATTTATTAGCGCTGTGTCTTACTAGACATTCGGGTTATACACCTTTGAAAGAAAGTAAGTTTCGGTTAAATTGACTAAGCATTTCTCAAATTGTTAAGTTTGTGAAAGTTTTATATAGGAATTTTATTACGAAATGTGTGTGTAAAATATTGTGGCAAATGCATTAATATTATAATGAAAACAAAACAAAAATTTTGTTCATTAAATTATTCGGAATTTTTAAATATGCATAAGAAATTTTAAATGAATTTTATTACTTAAGTATCAACTTCCCCAGTTTTAGCTTTCCTTGAATCTTCCCCAGTTTTAGCTTGCCTTGAATCTTTCTCAGTTTTGGCTTCCCTTGAATCTTCTCCAGTTTTAGCTTGCCTTGAATCTTTCTCAGTTTTGGCTTCCCTTGAAACTGTCTCAGTTTTGGCTTCCCTCAAATCTTCCCCAGTTTTGGCTTCCCTCGAATCTTCCCCAGTTTTGGCTTTCCTTGAATCTTCCCCAGTTTTGGCTTCCCTTGAATCTTCCCCAGTTTTAGTTTCCCTTGAATCTTACCCAGTTTTAGTTTCCCTTGAATCTTTCTCAGTTTTAGCTTCCCTTGACTCATCCCCATTTTTAGCTTCCCTTGAATCTTCTCCAGTTTTAGCTTCCCTTGAATCATCCCCATTTTTAGCTTCCCTTGAATAACCCTTTCTTGGTTCAGCCACTTGTTTACTCAATGACCTTGTAAAGATAATCCCTCCCAACTACAGCTTTTCTCTCATACTTGGTGAGCTTTCAATTCTCAACACCCCATACCCCCTAACCCAGCCAATGTTTATTGATTAAATAAGTAATTGTTTACTTAGTCACTATTAGCATCCACATCCCTGTCTTAGCAACAGAATAAAGGACAAGGCTGTCTGCCCAAGAGCTTAACAATGATGAGTCACCAGTGTCTGACAGAGGAGCCATTAACAAAAGATCAGGTTTAAGAAACCTGATATGTGCCCTTTTTTATGATCGACAACCAGCATCAGCATGAGGGCCATGAACAAATATTGGGTTTAAGAAGCCTGGATTTGCACCATTATCGGCAATCAGCATAGCGTCAGACCCAGGCAGTACTGGTTATTAATGCTGCATGTCAAAAATCTGTAGAAATTGAATTCCATGTAAGCATTAATGGTAATGTAAATAGCAGAATAGAATGAAACATAATTGA
The DNA here is from genome assembly GCA_902151455.1 of Timema bartmani. Lineage (NCBI taxonomy): Eukaryota > Metazoa > Arthropoda > Insecta > Phasmatodea > Timematidae > Timema > Timema bartmani. The sequence goes on along the minus strand of CABFWB010000425.1, from coordinate 308,048 downwards.
AAATAAATGTATATTATGGATATCAACCTTTTTTTTATATATCCAAAGTTTCTTTTCAAGCAAGGTCAAAGTTAACAAATTCAAAATTTTGAACCTTCTTGCACCCCTAGCGTCAAGCTTATAGAGTTTGAGCTTCACTTGGGAGCGTAATCTATTGAAACCTGAAAGTGAGTTCATACACTTCCAGACTCAGCTGTTTTCTCTATCGAGTTGTGACAATCTGGTTCTAAGATGAAAGTGTGAGCATACCTCCTCATGTTGTTGGTATCGACATCAGGGATGTCCACAATGGTGGGTGTGTCCAGGGTGAAAGGACGGCCCCCTGGAGCGACAAGGGCTGATGAGTATCCCGCCACCTCCATCTGCCCGCTGCCTGTCGCAGCCTGTTCCGCTGCCTCGCTGAAGCTTTGCAGGAGCTCCAAGTGAGAGCGCCACTGAAGTGGGGACATCATCTGACCAACCTTTCTGGGCAAATAGTCGAGATCTTCTCCTTGCGACAGAATAAAAAAGTAGTTTTGATAGTATAAATTCAAGTTTAGATTTAGGAGTGATTCGAGCTCAACTTGAAATTATTTTCAAAACTCGAAAAATCCGTGTTTTCTGATTTGTTTTATTTTACATACAAAATTTTAAGTTGTTAATTTAATTAAAAATTTTATTATATTTGTAATAAATATTTTTAAAAATGTATTCTAAATAAATTAATAATTTACCGGTATTATTTAAACAGCAGCTCTTCAGACTTACTTGCAATGTTCTGCTGACTGCCCTCTTTATCTGACAGTGATTCATCGTCTTTCTTGGTCGATGATCGGCTGACAGGTATGGTATCGGCGTTCAGTAACAAACATGGCCGACCCTCTACTACCACTGCTGTAAGCACAGAGTGGTTTATTTATTTTTGGGACTTTCTAAAAAAAAAAGTTAACATGGGTGGATTTAGAATCATTGATCTTGTAAATGAAGAGGACCTTAAATTATTGTTTTTAAAGGCTCTTATTATATTAATGAGAATGTTTGACTTCCGTGCTTGATTCTGGTCTAGGAGATCGATAATCAAATTTGAATCCTGGCCAAGTGCAGTGAGAATGGTTTATAAACTAAAATATTTTGTCCTACTCTCGCCTGACAAATAAGAGGACATTTCTTCTTCCCTTATTTTTTTTTTTCAAGCATCATGCCTTCTTCTTGTTAGGGTTGTATGCCTATGTACAAAAACCATAATGGCATTAGGGATGAGGAAGGTTGAATTTATAGGAAGTGTACCCACATTTGCATGGAAGGAGAGTGGAAATTTGTTTAGGAAAATCTAGCCTCAGTACATCAGGCCAGGATTGCGAGAGTGACACCTTAGACCATGTAGCCACTGGAGCATGTTTTTTTTTTTTTTCTTNATCAGGCCAGGATTGCGAGAGTGACACCTTAGACCATGTAGCCACTGGAGCATGTTTTTTTTTTTTTTCTTCTACTGTCTTAGTACCTGTTTGGGTTATACACATTAATTAATTTTGATTACATAATAGGAACAAAGAAGGTAGAATTATAGAAGAAATGTACACACATATGCATGAAGGGCTAGTGAAGAGCCGTTCAGAAAAAAACACCTACAGTACAGAATAACATAATTCATACCCCAAGACTTCCCATCACTGACAATCCAGTCTAACACTAGAGTGACATGTTAAACCATGCAACCAATGATGCAGATTTTCGTCTAAACTACACTTCTAGTGATGTGAGTGGTAATGAGTTTTCTTAAACAGAAGGTTACTTGCACTAATGGCATACAAAAATATATTTATTTAATAGATAATAACAAATATAATATTATTACTCTGAATACGAATGAGTTCCATCCCGTCGTCGATGGAAAGTTTGCTGGTCAAGAAGTTAGCGGCGAGTTTGGTTAGGTGATCCACGTCCGTCTCAAGAATTATCCCAAAATAGTCGGCAGCTTTCCATGCCCTAAACACACCATACTGCTCCAACTGCCCAACAATCACAAGGAAAACTTGCAAATATGGTACAAAATAGAGGTAACATGAAGGAAGAAACCTTTTTTTAAGCACCGCATCTTAGTACCTGTTCGGGTTATACACTAATGTACTAAGAGGAAGTGTGTACCCACATTTTTATGGAAGGAGAGTGTAAAATACTTTTGGATAAACTACCATGAGTATATCCGAATGAGATTCGAACCTCGATCTCCCCGTCATCAACAATCTAGTCTACTGTGAGAATAGTGCCTTAGACCATGTGGCCAATGAAGTGGGTGGAGCTGAATTTTCAATAATCACAAGAATATGGTGGGAGCTACACAATTTATACTATCATTGAAACTCAGGTAAATCACAAAAAAGAAAAAAAATAAGAATGGGACCTTTGAATTTTTGAATCATTGTAAGAATATTTGAGATTCGAGGTTTCGAGAAGATATATAAAAAGAGATTTGTGTTTTTTTATTATTTTGAATTATTTTTAGGACTCTTATACTACGTTAAAATATATTGAGTAAACCATTGTGGGAGACTACATGTTAAAAACTATCTCCAGTGCACCCAGACGAGGGTCAACTCTCGGCCTTCTTGAAATCACGGCAATCCAGTCCAATGCAGGCTTGATGCTTTATATTGTGTCACCAATGATGTGGGTTTGAACACTTTCTAAACATAAATTATGATAGTTTTTTCCCTCCTTCCCCCACCTCTCAGGGATAAAAGCTTAACAACAGTGAATTAATCCAGCTAATCAAGTTTCAAACAATAGCAAATAAAACGATACTTCAAAGATTTGTGTAAAGTGCATAAAAGTTGGGGGATTTTTTAGCACCATGTCTTAATACCCTTTCAGGTGATACACATATGTCCTAATCACACTAATGTGTTAGGGATGAGAAATGTTGAACTAAGAGGAAGTTTACCAGCATTTGCATAGGAGAGTGTAGAACTATTTAGTAAAAAAACACCCTCAGTACACCCAACCAAGATTTTAAACCCTATCTCCCAGTCATCGACAGTCCAATCTAGTGCGCAAATGACGACTTAGACCATTTTTACTACTGAAGCGGGTCACATAAAAGTTATTTGTTGTAAATTCATGCCCCAAAAGCTAAATGTTTCCTCAATAAAGTTAGCTAGGTGTGTAATTTCCTTGTACATTACCCATAAAGCTCTAGTTTTACCTGGCAGTAGTTCTCATCTCTGACGCTAGTTGCGCTCTGGTAGTCTGCTTCCAGTAACAAGTGAAGCCTATTCTCCTCACTCAGAACCACCTGAGAGCCGTTCAACTCAATGGGGAAAGCACACTTGTCTGTGTCGAAGCTGATCCATTGAACAACGTTCACTCTTTGCTGCAAAGAAAATTTAACATATTTAAGATATTCTTTAAAGTGAAAAATTACACCTGAACACGAGAATCGAACTCGGGACCTTTAGCTTAGTACGCCAATGTTCCAACCCCTTAGCTATCCAGGAGTTTTCCCACGCCCAGGGTCATTTTTCATTAATATTTTAAGGCAGAGTCTGTGATAATAAAATAATAAAATTAGATATGAATATATATTTTTTTAATTGAAATTTGTTCTCGTTTAATATAAAGGGAAAAAAGTAGACTAAAAACCCATTTGCTCCTTTATGGGTTATTAAAACGCATTAACATATATTTAGGGAGGCCCTAACGTATGTTTTCATAATTTTGGTAAAATTTACTGTACATGAAGTGTGCAGCCTTGTGAGGAATCTGTGAAGTGACTTTCAATTTTAAAAGGTTACCCACCTTTGTCTTAGACCATTCGACCACCAAACTACTTTTTTTTCATCAAAGTGTTCTACTAGGGCCTACCTGTTCAGGGTATAAGCATAAACTACCCAGAATTTCTCTAATGTGGTAAGGATGAGGCAGGAAGTATTTTAGAGGTTATCTACCCTCTTTTGAATGGAGGGAGGGTGATAAACCATTTATGAAAAAACCAACCTCAGTAGACTCGACAGGGATTTGAACTCCAATCTCTCTGCAATCAGCAGGCCAGTCTAACACGAGAATGACACTTCAGACTACTCGGTCACTGAAGTGGATTAAAACTACATTGAAAACACAGCTTGATTGAAGGTGTATGCCCTACAAGTACATTTTATAAGGCTGCTTACCTGTGGGAATACAGAACAACCTCGCTTGTTACCAACATACCAAAGCAAATCACTGACTTTGGCTTCACATTTATTGATACAGGAACTGGACGTTACTTTACTCAGATATAGACCCAAACCTAAAAAGAGGGAAGAGAAAAATAGATATCATAATAAAACAATTAAGGATGAAAAATTGTAATGTTGGAAATGACTCGCAGCATCTTGTGGGAAATTAGTACCTGCCTCTAGTGCCTGAGTCTTGCACACGCGGCCAATGCAGCTCAGTTTAAAAGATACTGAGGCCCATCTTATGATATCACAATAGCTTGTGTCTATATCAAACGGCTAATAATGCAGAAAATTTGTAGGTAGATTTAAATACATAACAGAGAGAGCTACCTTCCACTTCCAGCGGCACAGGCTCCCTGTAAACCACCAAGCTTCCGTTTTGGCTCAATAACTGTAATATCTTTAACCTCATGGAGTTAAGCCTCCAAGATTGGATCCAGGTAGCGGCCATGTAGTATAAAGTCAACAACATGGCTAAGAATGAGAGAAGTAACTAACCCAGCTATAGCAGTGCCAGGTAGCCTGCTCAGTTCAGTACATCCTAGAAATAAAGACCACAACCGGTAGCTACATCAATTATTGCTTGGAAAGACGAGTATCCCTATTGTAAACCAATTGTTAAAAGTAGTTCAAAAAACTGGCCCCTCCCATTTAAATGAAATATCCACCTGTACATGTGAAAAGGTTATCAAAGTTACATAAGAGTTAATTTATTAACCCCAGACTGGTGTATAAAATTTCTGGTTGCTAATAAATTAGAAAAAAAAATAGCGTCCATATTAATCCAACAGCATTACTAAAATTGATCTATTCTAAAAATAAAACACTCTAGTTTTATGTGAGTTTTCACCTTTAAGGAACGATCTCACATAGCATGTACATGTCTAATTTAGTTTCAATTTCAATCAATAACATTTATCAACAACACAGCAGACGATTTTAAAACACCATAGTGGAGTCTTTGTTTGTGTCGTTGACACTTTCTAAAGTACGAGGCCAGTGATATAGATTTGCGTTCGCTTTCCACTTGTGCTATCGTGATTGCTATACGATTGCTCAGCCAGCATATTTATTACCAATGCTTAAAAATTTTAGCACCATGTCTTACTGCCGTTCGAGCTTAATGCTATATTTGAAATCTACGTTGTTATTTAAATAAGACCATTGAGCTGTGGAAAACCTTATAGACAAGATGTGTTTCTTCAATTTAATAATTGAGACGCATAGAGCAAGTGCGTCCTGTCTATCCCAGATTGAGGGCTGCATAAGCAATTGGAAAGCTGGCCTAGACACTCTACATGAAATTTAAAATATTTACAGGCACCGCGAGTTGATTTATGTGGCACTGGGTAGTGGCAGAATCTTGAAATATCTAAGTGAAAGTGATTGCTCAAACAAGTGAGCGACAGCTCATGTTTCTAGTAGACCAGACTAACCTTTCAAATGAAGGTTGAAATATAAATATATTAAAATTATGTATGTAATTTTTGTAATTGTCAAAAAAATTCCTTACTGTCTGGATTTGATTTTATCCGATCATTAATTAGTGGGTTTTTTCAAACATCATTTGTCCATCTAGCTATTTTTTACTTACTGCCTTGGCACCTTATTGTCTAAGTCATTATTTTAGTGATCTATAGCTATTACAGTAATCTTTATATCATATATCTATTCATTAAAATATTTTCAATCTATCAAATTAAGCTAACATGATTTAATTTTCTGAGTTTATTTGTGGTGTTTGTAGCTGGGCTACTTCTAATAAACATAATATTCAAATAATTAACTATAGATATAACTTTTGTTCTTTGCAATACAAACGACTTATATTACATTGCTTTGTATTTATATTTGTTAATCTATTGCTAGCGATCCATCATGTCTTTATAACACATTGTGTTGGCTGTAATGGTAAGGTTTGGGGAAATTTGTAAAGTTATTTTGCTTCAAACTGTGACTCACTGATATTTTTATTTGATCCGTGAGAACTTACAATGGATTTTGTCACACATAATGTAGCTTGATTTGGGGTTATTTTTTTGAAGCAAATTCATGTTAAATGAGGTCAGAAATTTTTTGTTATTGTAGAAACTTTTAAATATGTTATAACTGCAAAGTACCATAATCTTATGCTATGGGTTTAGTCCATGCTAAAGATAAAACACAGGGAATTGTCGGCGGTTCAGGACGGGGCTCGCAGCTCCCTTCAAGGGGAACCCGAGATGTGCTTGATGAAGCCAGGGAGTGCGGAGATGCCGAAATTCAGAAAGTCGATCTTACTGGTGTCGCCGCCCGGGTAGATAAAATCAGTATAGATGGCTTGGGTCGTACAAAAGACGATTTCGTCAAGGACCAAGTCCAAGATGTGTTTAAAGCTCGTAACTTTGAGGAGGTGATCAAGAAAGCCCACGAAGCTCGTAGGAAACTCGACAACTTGGGATGTTTCCGAAGTGTTGGCATCTTTATCGACACCAGTCGGGGTATTAACTCCACTCGAGATGGGCTAGAGGTAATCTTCCACGTCAAGGAGCAGAAGCGCATTGTTGGAGGAGTGAACACTATGGTCGGTAGCAACGAAGGATCTTTGGTTGTTGGACTGAAGCTGCCCAATTTGGCGGGACGAGGAGAGAAAATATCGGCCCAGTACTCCTACGGGTCTAGGAGGACATGTAATTTTGATGTGACTTTTAGTAAACCACTTCGTGGGAGCTTATCGCCCCTGTTCACCACATCAATTTTCCAGCACGCGTCCGAATGGCCATCGTCTGGATATAAAATGCTGGAAAATGGGCTATTGTTGGACCTTTCCTTTTTTTCTGGTCAAAATATCAGGCACAATCTGCAGTGGGAAGGAGCATACAGGGATCTTTCTTGTTTATCTCGCTCATCTTCTTTTCAAGTAAGAGAGCAGAGTGGCCCTAACATTAAGTCTTCTGTCAGACACATCTTGTCGTTAGACCACCGGGATACCTGCATCTTTCCGACCAGAGGTATCCTATTTCAGCTGACAACAGAGTTTGCAGGTCTCGGAGGAAATGTTGGTTTTCTTAAGAATGAAGCACTCCTACAAAGTAACCTTCAGGTCATGAGGGATGTTGTCGTCCAAGGTTCTCTACAAGCTGGGCTGTTAAACCGAGTCACCGACAAGGCGGTAAATATTTGTGACAACTTCTTCCTTGGAGGTCCTTTATCTATCCGAGGGTTTCAGTTTAGAGGTGTGGGAACTCATGCGGATGGAAATGCTCTTGGTTCAGATGCCTACTGGGCGGCTGGTCTTCATTTGTTTACACCTCTACCATTCAGGCCAGGGAAAGGAGGCTTTGGTGAGTTTTTTAGGAGCCATTTCTTTCTAAACGCTGGCAGCATTGGTAACGTCAACTATGCCGACGACTTTCCGCACAACGTTAAAGAGCTGACCCAAGGGATAAGATCTTCATATGGGTTTGGTGTTGCTTTGAGACTTGGTTCCATGGCTCGAGTTGAGTTAAACTACTGTGTGCCTTTACTTGTCCAGAAAGGAGACCTTGCTAGCCCTGGGATACAGTTTGGCATCGGTGTTAACTTCTTGTAGCTAAAACACACCTGTGAAAGTAGTACCTTGAACAGACTTACTAAATTTACAGTGTAAAAAGTCTAAAATAGTTGAAATTTTATTTGGAAAGTGTAATAAAAAAAGAAATTAAAGCAACACTGTTGGTTTGTTACGGAGATAGTATTGATTTTCTTTAGTGCTAGATTTAACCTAATCCCTAATTAGCAAGTAAATTTCCTGATATTTATTGCAATATTGGTACATATACACAAAGTTTCTTTCTACATGTAAACATAACCAGTTTTGTCTATTTATTTGTTTAGCATTATGATACAAATAATTATTTATAGTAGGTACTTAAATCTTTTTAAAAAGTGTTTTTTTTAAGTACTAGAAAAATTGGAAATTATGCTTGAAATTTGAGCTTTTATAAAATGAAACTTGAAAATAGCTGGAATTTTGTCTTGAGCCCAGGAATTTAAAAATATCGCCAACATTTATGTTATTACACTGGCAACCCTACTTTTGTGTGCCCAACTTCCACAAATTTGCTTTGACACAGTTTTGTATGAACACATTTCTAGAGAATCGTGTTACCAAAGTGAACGTTTTCAAGTTAATGTGACCACCAACATTTAACTTGCGCAATTTGATTGTGTTAGTAAGCTCTCAATCAACTTATATATCTCAATTGTAAAGTGCACCAAGTTTTTTTTGTACACACAGCTGTTTAACATCTCTGTATGCTTCTTTGTTGGTACCTATCAGAAGTCGCATACTAAAATACCCACAGAATTTTCTTCCAATGAAAGTAAATTTTTCATAGCTTTTATCATTGTATTTTTGGTATTGATTTCAAAGGAACCACAAAGCTTGAAAATAATCAATCCCCTCAGTAAAAGTTACTAAAAACAGATTGAGTGTGCATTGCACCTTTTACAAAACCTTTACAAATGTAAACATTCTTTCAAAGACACTTAAAATCAGAAGAAAAAACCTAAAAATAAAATCCAAGAAAAACAATATTTGCCAGGAAAACCAAGAATGTTGTTGGAATGTTCTCTTAAAATTTAAGTGGCCACCTAGTTAATATAGGATAGTTAAAAATTATGGTCCCTGTAGAACTACTGTATTTTTTTAGCTGAAATCTATAAACCAATTTAAAATAAACTGTTTTACTTGAAAAGCTATATTACTACACACAGGTCTAACTAATTGCCTATATGCCGTAGGTTGTATTCATAAGTAGACCTTAAGGTCATTCGGCAACATGAATTTTATTGTACAATTTTAACATGTGTAGGGCTATAATTAAAAGCTATAAATAGTGATTCAATAATTTCATATTATTACAGTTCACAAGTTATAAGGGGTCACACTTGGTATTTTATGCCTTTGGCCTACCATTTTTTAGGTAAAGTAATTAATGTAAGGGGCTGAAATTTAGTATTTATATATATTTAGTTATAATAAGACATTCATATGAGTTGTACACAGGAAAATAGTTATAATCTGTTAAAGAAAATTAACTTTTAATATATAAGCAGTTCAAAAGTAGTAAAATTACATAATTTTTAATTATAAATAAATTGTTACAGCCTGATAATTTGTTTTCTCTCTCATGATTTAGAATTAATTTCCTTTTTTTTTTCCAACCTAAATCTACTCAAATCTTTATTAATGTGTCCAAATTAATAATTGCAAATAGAAGTTTAAAGAAATGTATTGTTTTGACTGTATCTATTGTAGAGACAACACAGACTAGCAGCACATAATATGCTTTCCAGAGAGAGACAAAGGGTAAGATAATCCCGACTAACGACACATCCAGGTAAAGCGGCTTCCTTATCTGGTCGGTGTTGCTAGAATAGGCTAAGACATGCTGCTTGATATCTTTTACCAGATAGCTCTTCTACCCTCAAACCTATGTTTAATTCCCTGCCAAAATGTTATAGACTCAAAAAATCTTATTATTAGGTTTATTGTTGAATGACCTTAACATTTTGTTTAGCTTTATATGATCTGTGAAATACTTTAAATTTAAGGAAAAAAATACATTCAATTTACCTACAAATAAGATAGGTTTTAAAAACTAAAGCTGGTGTGTCCACTTTGCTTTTATCTAATTTAAAAAAAAAAATTAAACTCATGGCCAGTGAATCATTCACCTCGCTCAAAATAAAACACTTGTTAATATTTTTGTAAGCATTCCTTCTCTAATGCCAGTAATAGTTATCACACTATCAGTGATTGAGGGTATGACCATACTTATTAACAGGTTGCCAGGATGTCAAGCAATGTTATTTATATGGGAAGCCCAAATTCACCCACGTTTGCGACATAGTAGCTGTCACTAGGCTGTAGATGCGTAGTACGAACAAAACATTGCGTGTTGGCACCTTGGATGCAAGTAAAGCCGTTGCCTTTCTCAGAGAAAGATTTAAATGGTCTTTAAAAATGTTAAAATACTATGGGAATAGCCCAAAAATTCTAATATTGTGTGTGTAAGATATATATTTATCAAGAATAGATATATAGTTCTGTACTATAGCCTATTTGAGCTTATCTTATAAATAAAAAAGAAAATGATTAGCTCATGAACATACATTGAACCAAAAATTACCAGGACTTTTATTTTAGCCTAATATTTCTTATCTTTGGAATTCTATGTTAATTGAGAGAACGTCATGAACGGCATCGATTTGTTTAGAAAATAAAAAAGGGAATTTGGCCCATTCAAGACTTAGAGTAATGTGTTTATAGGCCTTGCGGTTAAATATTTCCCACCCTTTATCAAATCTAAGAGAGTACGATACAGAATAAAAAAATCCAAGAAAATACACCAAAGGAAAGACTGGGATACAAAAAACAACTCTTAGTGCACCTGAACAAGTTCTGGATTTCCAAACTATTTTGCATCATGTCTTTTTAAGTTCACTATAAACGAAAGTTCCCTGGCAGGTGTGATTATTGTTAGGCCAGATGCAAATGTTTTGTATTTTGGTTAAGTGAATTTTGTTTCAGCATTCATCCTTAGAGAGGTTGTGTGAATTTAGCAAATCTACTAAGAATTGAATCTTTAAATTGAATTAATGAGATTTGATTTAGCCTGTCTGATATTTTTTGTTTTTAATGGTTGCATGGTCGAAGGCATGGTTGACCAACTTTTTCATCCTAAGGGACAAATATGATAAACAGTTTGCACTGCAGGCCGAAGCTGTATTTAGTAATAATACAACCTGCTCCCGTGGCCGCATTATTTAAACTCTTAAGGCGTCACTCTCGCAATAGACTAGACTGCTGATGATGGGGATATTGGGGTTTGATCCCAGTTGGGTGTACTGAGGATGGTTTTCCACTCTCCTTCCACACAAATTCGAGTAAACTTCCTTTAAATAAAACCTTCCTCTTCCCTAACACATTAGAGTAAATAGTACATAGGCTTATAACATGAATGGGCAGTAAGACGCGGTGCTAAAAACCCCAACTAAACAGTTACTTTCAATACCTATACATAAATTGTATTTTTGGCTAGTAGAATCTTTCAAATTTTACTGTAATAAAAAGTGTATTAGTCTCCCAAAAATGTAAAACGAAATATGCATGCACACTCAATTTAACAAAACAACTTAAATATAATATTTAAATTTTATACATATTTTTTATCAAAATAAATGCATGATAAAGTGCACTCATGAGCATTTTTAAATAAATTTGAATCATCAGCTATTTCACATCAGCCATTGAGGGATTCCCATCAATTTTCCTTCAGGTTACTGTGAGGGACAAATTTTAAATCGGCATTGGCCGCATTTGGCCCGTGGCCTACCATTTGAACCACACTGGTTCAAGGCAGTAAGGCGTGCAAAAAAATAGTAAAACCCTCTTAGACCAAACCCCGGTAATCTGAAATTCCTTATATTTCGAAAACAATTTTTGGAATAGCGGGGTGGGGGCAATGAACCAAATAAAATTAAATATATATTATTGTTTAGCAAGAGACTTGATAAGATACTGATAATAAAAATTATTAATATTTACATGTTGTAGTCAACACAATGTGTTATACTATAAATAAAAAAAATAACAGTTATCTACTATAAAAAAATATACTTTTAATGTAAAACTACAGTACATGCTATGTGCACACATCATTTAACCTAATGTACTCATAAATTTCATCAAATTCATTCATCTTTCATTTAAAACTTGTGAAAATACTCTCTCTTTCACTAATCCGAACACGCTTCGATCCCATTTAGCTCGGATTAATGAATTTCTACTGTATTCAAGTTTTTCCTTATGACTATTTATAGTGCTGCATTTAAGAAATCCCACCACTTGTAATGTTAGTGGTCTGGGACCCTCAGTAAGGCTGCAAAACTCGGTAGAGTGTGAGGCAACTGGTCACATAGATGTAAACTCCGACCCCTTGACTGAGGGGCAAATGTGCCATGTTAAAAATGTTTGAAAGTTGTTAGGTCGGGTCATGCTGCATCTAAGGATACGAAAGACAAATGGGTATGTATTGCACAAATTTTTGGTAATTTGTTGATTCATCCGATCCATAAAGAACGGTATGTTACAATGGCCCTCTTTTATACGGAAGTCTACAAGAGAGGAGGTCGTCGTGACAAGACTCTGTATCGAGCATACTTCACTGACTCATTTTTTATTTTTTTTTAATTGAGTGAGAATCCACCTCGTGTGTGTCAACGTTGCGATGATCCGCTTAGTGTGTACCACATTTTGGTGGCGTTTCACGAGTATGCCCCTATTCACCTGGCTCTATATCTTAATGGTGACCTTCGTTAGATGTTATGCAAAAGTGTGAATGTAGTTGTTTTATACGCCAGGGGGATCTTTTAAATTCCATATGCCTATGGCGGCAAATTTTGAATGAGAAAAAAAAATTTCTAACAGTTAAAATAATGTATGGTTTCATCGTGTGTGAGATTGTTGTGATTTGCTGTATCTGCGTACCATCATGAAAAAGTATTGCCTTAATTCACTGACAATCATCTTAATTGGTCAATTATTGGGTGAAAGGGATTTATCTGGCATCATCACCCAGTTCACTCAGCAGAAATCAAGGCGAAAGATACTATAGACTATTTTCTTAATGTGTACTCTCTAATATTTTATCTGTAGTAACATTTTCTACAGACTACTGATGCAAACTTTAGGCCTATATTCATAATTATATAATATTTGAATATGTGTGTGTAAGAGTATTTTATATCAATTTTATAAGTCTTTGCTTAGATTCTTACTACTTTTAAAACCCCACTATAATAAATAATAAAATAATGTAAGCACTTTTTATCTGTCATTCTACAGATAGCAGTTGTATGTATCGGTCTTAGGGGGGAAACAAGGATTTGGAAGGTTAGAAATTGTCTATTGTGTATGGGCGGCATAGTCGTAAATCTGCTCTCTCTGTTTTTTTAAGCCGATTCTTGACCCACTTTGACGACCAAGAAATCTGGCAACCCTAATTTAAATCCAATATAAAATTGTTACAAAGGGGGGACACTGAATGTTTTATTTTTAATAGTAACTTTCACATCAAGAGTAAATCTCATTATTTCATAAGGAATCTTTTTCGACACTAAAAGAGGAACTTAAGTTAAATTCTACTCAGAATTTTTTTAAATTATATAAATGATTACAAAACAATGAAAACATGAACAATCTTTTCAACATTAAAATTTAGGTATTCTATGAGGTTGGTATTACATAGCGCTGTGGTATGCTCACCCTCTCCCCAAGTAACAGTTTATAGATAGACATCTATTCAACCTTTCCAATGCTTACGTATATATTTGTATTACGGTTCATCTTAACCTGAGACCGGAAGTAAACAAACATTCCCATATCACTACGCGAAGGACCTATATAATTGGTGGAACAGTAATGCAATATTTTAAATAGACACGACCATGTATAGTCAGTATCATACCAAAATAGGTCTCTATGAATTTTTGTATTTTTCAATACTATTAAAATTCCTGTCTTATGTTTAACAAAACTTGGGCCAGACTCGGCAAACGCCATAAATAGATGGGAAGCACTCAACACTCACAACAAATGCCACTTAAGGTCATTCAACCACCAAAATTTTATTGCATTATTTTAATTAGTGTCTAAATATAAGCTATAAATATTGATTCAATGATTTCAAATCATTACAGTTCTCGAATTATAAGTATCCAAACTTACTATTTTATCCATTTTACGTACTTATTTTAAGGTAAAGTAGTTAATGCATGGGGATTAAATTTATTCTAGCTAGACATACATATGAAGTGTATGCAATGAAGTATTTACAATGTTTTAAATAAAAATAGTTTTTAATTTATAAGCTATTTAATAGTTGTAAAATTACATCATTTTGGATCTTATACAAGTACTTTTAGTTTTATACCCCGATTCTTTAATTTTATATCATTTTGTAGTACATAATTTCGTTATTTCCAATTTGTTTGGTTTATTAGCCTAACTCTACTCTTTTATTTTATTATGGACATCGAATTTATCAATGCAAATGTAAATGTGTTATGTCCAATACCTACCAATAACACAGACTAGCCGACCAAGGAAGGATATGGTTAACCCAACTAATGAATCAGCTCTAAGTGTTTTTAAGCACCGCGTTTTACTACCTGAGTGACGAGTTGTGACATTGATTTTGTCTGTTTTTCCTTCCTATGGTAATTTGGCACTTGGATAATATTTTATTGTGTTAATTTTGTTCTTCACTCAGAATGTCAAAGGAACTCATCTCTTGATACATCAAAACGTGTCTTGATTTTAAACCTATTGTTTATCTGAATATTACAATTAACTTCATGAATGTATGAAAATATATGAGTTTATTACTGGTTGTAAATTGAACATTAAAAAGTATATAAAAAAGTATAAGTGTTGAAAATATAAATAATGTCACATGAGTACTGCATTTCTTTAGGTATTTTCTAAAAAAATCTTAATTTTGCGTGTTTATTGAACATGGCTTAGTTCAACCCTAAAAATCAACGTGCATCAAGACCAAGAAAACGAAACAAAAAGGCAAGCTCGAACAAGAATAATTGATATAAACTTAAAACAATGAAAGATTGATCTACGATGTTTCTAGGTACGTAATAAACTCATAAAAAACGTAGGAGGTGGCGTGTATACAGTAGAATTTCACCTATCCGAATTCCAATAATCCAATTCATAATAATAATCAAATTCATTGTATTCGTGTTTACAGTATCAATAAGTTTTAACTTACTGTATTTTTTTACTACAGTACTATAATGTGATTCCACTACTTTGTATTATTGCAAAAACATTTTAAAAAAAGTGATTTTAGAGTAAATTTGGCGTTTTATTTCGAAACATTGCCTTAATTAAATGATTAATCCAATCATCCGGATTTCTGCATATTCGGGTCACGTCCGACACTCATTAATCCGGATAGTTGGAGTTCTACTTTATCAGTTACTTAAGACACAGTAGCTCCCTACTTGTTGGAGTTAGTAAGGAACTATATCATGCATTTAAATTCACTACAAAGAGTTTTGGTTTGAATTACGGCTTCCTTAAATAATTACAAATGAATTTCAACACACAAGCTACAAATCATTTTAATCACGGGAATATCCGTAAGGAGGAAAATACAATTTAATTAATTTAAATTGGTTGAAAAATGACACCTGGACACTAGAATAAAATTGATTCCGGGATCTTTGCGCATCAATGTTCTAGCGCTGAGCTATCCAGGATTCGTTCCATGCTCATGATATTATATCCACGCGCACTGACGATATAAAAGTGTAGTCAGTTTAGTCAGTGCAGACTATAATATATTATTTGTGTAAATATTATAGTATATTCATTTATCAAAGGTACAGCTGTAGATCACATTATTTGACGTATGAATAAGTCAACCCATTTCTAGTAACTTTTCTAGTTGCCAAATAATGATCTTCGTAAAAAATCAGGGTCTAAACCATACATTCAACTTATCCACTAAGTATTTAGTTTGAATTACAGCTTCCGCTCGGAACCGACTATTGTTTGTTGTTCCGGGGTCTTGTTACCAGTGGTTGATAATATTCTATTTTATGTCCTGGGGCCTTGTTACAACTGGTTCATAATATGCTATTGTTTTATGTACTGAGGCATTGTTACCAGTGGTTCATAATATTCTATTTTATGTCCCGGAGCCTTGTTACCACTGGTTCATAATCTGCTATGGTTTAATGTCCCGGGTCATTTTTACCAGTGGTTCATAATATTATATTTTAAATCCCGGAGCCTGGCTACTATTGGTTCATAATATTCAATTTTATGTCCCGAAGCCTTGCTACTAGTGGTTCATAATATTCTATTGTTTGATGTCCCGGGGCCTGGTTACCAGTGGTTCATAATCTGTTATTGTTTGATGTCTCTGGGCCTGATTACACGAGTAGGACATGACTTGTACCAACTGGTTGAACTCATGCATATGCGGACAAAATGATCGACAGCCAACTGGTTGACCCAAAAAGACCAACTTATAAAATTGATGCCTTACTAATGATGATTTTAATCCACAAAATTAGCGTACAACCCGAACGGATAGTAAGACGTGGTGCTAAAACTATCCACTAAATTGATATTCTTTTCCATAGATTCTCATTTCCTGTTTGAGCTATACGCAGGATAAGGAATGAGAAAGGTATAATTTAAGGAAATGTGCACTCATTTGCGTGGAGGGATAGTGAATAAGCGTTTAGGGGAATAATTCCTATGTACGTATGACCGGGATTCTAACCCTAATCTCCTCAACACTGGCAATCCAGTACAATGGAATAGTGACGCATTGGACCATGTGACCACAAATGTGGGTATTTATTAGTTATAAATTATATTCAAAAATATTTAATATACTTTACTTGCTATTTTCCGTTTACGATTATTTGTCGAACACGTTGTTTACAATGTATTGACTTGTCGGTCAATTGTTTCATTGAATCCCTCTTGACTTTTGTATACAAGTAGGTCCTCTCATGTCAAACAGTTGTATATCTTATTACACGGTCCTAAACGTGCCGATCAATTGACACACTCAAGCTTTGAAATATTTTTATTTATTTGGTCAACCAGTTGGCTGTCGATCACTTTGCTTTCTTATGCATAAGTTTGTCGACCAGTTGGTCCTAGTCTTGTAGGCCATTTGAACTACGTGGTATTCCAACCTTTTTACAGCTTGTCTGCCAGTTTGTAAGGTGTCCATCATGAGCTCTGTTAACTATTATAATAATACCGAAAAGTATTACTTTTTTTACTACAAATAAGGAAATCTAAAACCTGCTCCGGTGCGAACTTGGTTTCTAAGGCGTCATTCTAGTAATAGATTAGAACGTTGAAAACAGAGAGATCGGGGTTCGATCTCGGTCGGGTGTACTGAGGATAGTTTTATTATAAATTGTTTCCCCACTCTCTACGCAAATGTGAGTGCATTTCCACTAAATTTAGCTTTCCTAATCGCTAAATAACTAGTGTAATTAGTACATGTGATTACACCCCGAACGGATAGTAACACTCGGTGCTAAAAGAATACTAAAAGAATCCTAAAACTTTCACCACTCATATCATTTCATTAAATTGCTAAGTAATACATATTTTTTTTCTTCTAAGAACATATTTTGTAAATATAGGCCTAGTAGTATTTGGTACAATAAATACTTTATAACACGTGTAATAAGTTAATTTTAAATTATTAATATTCTATAAATCTTAGTAGCCAGGATTAAAACTCAAGCCACAACTCCTGGGTGAGCCATGCGGTGACAATTCATTTTCTAAATTACTAAATAACAGTGAAGTTCCTTAGCTGAAAAAAAGGGTTGTGCTATGATAACACTGTTAGGAACAAAGAGCTGGTAATCTCAGCTTACATTTCAACTCCGTCTGCCCATCCCCCCCTTTCACACCACAACACCCCCAACCAATTTAAGAAATCCCTGTCAAAATGTTATAGCCTACTCATTCTAGAAGAATCTTGTTGGACGAATCACCTTAACACTGCCGAGATGAAATGTTGACTGACAGTTGCTGACTTGACGTTAACATGTGATAAGGACTCTACCAAGGTGTCCCTCAACGATGAGTCAGGAGTTTGTTGGTACTCGAATAGCGCTTGCAAAGCTTAAAGTATAATTTCTAAATCAAATGAAGGGATAGTTTTAGCTATAATAATTTTCTAATATTTTTTAGAACAAGCTAAATACAAAACAAAGGCGGGACTATTTAGTGAAGGGATACCATTGAAATCTGTTCACTAGCAAATCAGAGCATAGACTTCCACGTGGCTTTGTTTACATCACGTCTCAGCTTAGGATGAATCAATGATAGTTTGGTTACGTGGATTATATACTAACTACCCCTATTTGCATGGGTGCCGGGTGGTACCTAATAAAAAATCGTCGGTTAGCACACAAATTCTAGTTAATATAAGATTAATTTCATTTATTGTTTCTGTATACTGATTTAACTAAAGGCCAAATTGTCTTTTTATCGTTTCTTTTCAATGAATATATTAGGTTTATTATTTTTCCGACTTGATAAATGATTAGAATTATTTTGGTCAGGTGAAGGTAGTTTGATTATTGCGTCTATTAATAAAATCGATTTGTGTCACAATATAACTAGTCTTGAAAAGCGATTACTCTACTAGCGATGATATGGATGAATACCTAACTAGTTTATCTCAATATTACTACTTTCTAATTAAAGGAATGTAATGTTAGGCTTGTTGGTCACCCTTGTTGAGATAAACAAAAAGTCACACCTTCTGGGTGTGTCATTAATGTGCGACTTATTAAACTAGTTTTTAAATACTGACAATTAGAATTTGTAAGTTTCATTAACAATTTTATACTCCAATTAATTACACTACACGTTAAAAGTGTGTTAAAAATGATATGTCTTTTATAATGATCAGTAATGGGGTGTCATGTGGTCAAAGAAATAACAGTCCTATCCAAATTTAATGACAAATTATTGTAACAAATACTGTATTGGTGGGTTGTTGGGTTAAGCGAAGAATCCAAAATCTTTAGAGAATGTATTTGACTAAATTGACCCGACTACAGCATTGAAACATTATGATGAGGCAAAATATTAATTTAATATTTAAAATCATCACAGGATTATTATATGGACAACTGGTTTGGCGATGGACGTGGATTTAAAGTTTTTAAAATCTGGTTTGAAGGATAAATATTAGTTAAGGAATATTGATAATTTGCAAGCAAAACTTGAGGTTCATTAAAAGGTTAAGAGTAGTCCTAATCATAGAGTAATCATAGGAGGGCTTTGGGAAATCGACCAAACAAAATAACCATTTATAGCACGAAATCAAAATCTTCATATCTTTAGTAATTTTTATCATTGATTATACTACACTCAATATCATTGCTGAGGGAACTTCAATATCTTATGGAGAAAAGCTTTATCTTCTCTCTTTCAATTAACTATTACCGAATCTCCTCACTCTCACTTATGCTGGGAGGTGGTGTGCAGTGCTGTGATAAGGAGCTACTGACAACCTCGATTTTCTAGTGTTGTGAAACTTGTCATATATGAGGGGATATTGACCACACAAAGACAAGAAAATGACAATGCTGTGTCCCAATAGTAACCATGTAGTTCTCTCAGTAATGAAATACAATGTAGACTAAGTATGATATTTCAACATTTAATTATGCAAGTAAGCTAGTGATTACTTACACTTTTTTTCTCACATAAACATGTACCTTACTAAACAATTTGATTTATCCAAAAAAACTTTGTTTATCTCTAGAACTGGCTTACTTACCATGTGGAAAGCAAGTATAGGGGCTAAAGTGGAGATTCCAAATGGGAATGACGACGATTGGGATACTGACCCAGACTTTGTTAACGATGTAACGGAGCAGGAACAACGCTGGGGATCACGGACTGTGGAAGGATCGGGTAGAACAGCTGGTGCCATTGAGTGAGTGGTGCATGAATCGTGCTTGTCACTATGACATTTGATAACTTTTAAAGTAAAAATATTTTAAATTTGATTTGAATTTAAATGTGCATATTGCATGTCAAACTATTGGTTTTGTTGGATTGAAAATTAAATTAATATTTTCTAATCTGACATCTTAGTTCATTTGGTAACATCTTTGCCTACTGAGGTATGGATACTTGGTTCAATTCCCGACACAGCCAAAAAATTTATCAGTGGTCGAATTCGGGTTGCAACTTTTACAGTGATGAATTAATTGCCGAGGTACAGATGCTGCGTCTCTTCTATATTTAAAGTTTTAAGTCTTATTCTGATATAATCAGTCAGTTCAGAAAATGAATGTTAAATAAACAACTTGAAATAAAAAATGTTTTACAAACAATTCCTTTAGTTTTAAATAAGAAAATAGATTTAAATTAAAAAATAGCCAAGCTCATAAATTGGGTGGTCATCAAATGTAGAATTTTTGTTGAAATCTAATAATTTTATTTTACAATATATTAAGCTATAATTCATTCACGATAGGTCTTTACCTGGATGACAGTTCAAAAATCATATGTTTAGGTTTTAGGTTACCAACACTTGTAAAAGAACACTGTTTTGTTATGAATGTTAAGTTTTTTAATTACATGTTATATTTTACATTTAAAATAACTTAAACTTAAGTTTTCTCACATTATTTCATTACTTTTAACAATTTCTTTTTACCCAATCCGAAACAATATTTTAAACATATATTAAAAGTACCTATTCTTTGTTTTGGAATGTTATCTATGATGTGTAATATAGTGCATGCATTAATACCTTTTAATAAAGGCATCGTATTTACTTGGTAAAGATAAAATACTTGTAATTTATTTTATATATGATTAACTATTTTATTATTAGTTTATTGTTTTTAGAAATATTTAACTGAATAAAATATAATCGTCTGCTGCGAGGATACACCATTTTAAACAACTTGTCCGCGTCATCATCAACCACATGGCTAATATTCGTTGGTCGCCATTTTAAAGCCATATTTGTTAGACCTTTTGTGAAAGTGCTCGGAATAATAATTATTTTAACTTGAATAGAAGGATAAATAAGCTTTGTGGACGACCTCAAATAAATATTAAGACTTTGTTTAATTTAAATATATTTCATAGAATTTATTACTGTGCGCGTTTATTATATTTTTAACTTTAAATTAAGTCTCTAGTTTGTTAGGTCCACGCCTTACTCTAACTTATAATAATTTATAACTAAGTTAAATTACCTTTTATTTTAATTATTGGGCTTCTGTATTAACGTAAAAAAACTTAATCCTAGATCATATTACTAATTATTTTAAGAATAACTTTGTGTATACAGATATTTTCTCTTTAGTTCGAATACATATTAGGCCTAATTTGGTTAATTTTAATCTTACTTTAATCTAACTTTAATCTAACTTTAATCTAACTTTAATCTAACTTTAATCTAACTTTAATCTAACTTTAAACTTTTATCTTTTATCAAACTTAAATATAAGTTTAATCTAACTTTAATCTCACGAAATTTTATAAGGGGTTCTTTTTATTTGTGGATAGATTTGTGTGTGTTTTTTTGATAATGAGTTCCCAGGAGAAAAAAAGAAGAGAAGTTACAGATCACCAAGTCATTCAAAAATTTCAATTTCAAAATTCTTTGAGGCATAATATTGGCCTAAATTACTGTGGTTAACTATCACATTACTCTACATAACCATATGTTTTCATAACAGCTGTCCCAAGTGACAGTGGCAGATATCAGCTGTTGGCGTAGTGATATTTTAGGGACTATTTTCTAGTTACTATTTGAGCTGTCATCCAAGTAAACTTAGGTCGTGAATGGCGTATAACTGCATGGCATTAAGGCCATAAAGCGGGTTATTTAACATTTATAGTATGTATCTAAGTAGCTAGTAGGATGAAGAAAACTAATATTTAAAAAATTTAATCTTAACTCTGGTTTTTTTAAAACTCTTAGTATGAACGCACTTCGTGAAGAAACTGCAAAATCAGACAAAGCTATGAAGAAGAAACAACACGATGAAGGCCCTAAAGCAGAGTTTGGCTATGGCGGGAAGTTTGGAGTTCAAACGGACAGGTGAGGGTCAAATTTGTAAATGGTTCTTTTTACAGGTGGAATGCTTGAAACCTCTCGAATCCCTAGACTCCTAAGGTATTTAAAAGATTTTAGATTTGTAAAAATCTCAAAAAAGGATCTCGAATACAACTATGGGAATCTTGACTTGAAATAACAATTTTAATTAATTAGGATTTAAATAATTATTTAGACTTATGTAGAGAGCTTGACAAAATTACAAAGAAAAAAAAGGATACTACTCTATTAATATAATTAATTTACTAAAAAAAGTGTTTTATTGCGTTAGCGTATAACCCAAACGGGTAATAAGACGCTGTGCTAAGTATTATTATTCTATTGTGTTTTTATGACATAACAGATATTACAAAGAAAATATAATTTGTCAGTGGCACCAAGCCTCAAGCAACTCTTTTTAAATTGAATTTTAAATATTTTCAGTTTTAAGATTGCACATTTTAAAGATTTGAGATTTAAAAGAAAATTTAAAATTTGGATTTGAAATTTGGACTCGAAAAATATGGGAGTCATCATTCAACTCATATCTAGTACTTTACTTACAATCATGAATAGGCTAGATACATTTAATTTTTTAAATAGTTTTCCCTAAATCATTTAAATTTTACTCAATATAACATCAGGCTAGGCCACAGACAAATAATATACCCAGACACACAACCTCCAGGTTAAAATGGTTGCGCTCCTTTCGGCAGCTTGAGTCCTTTACCACTAGGATCGAAGCGGTTAGTCCTATCATCACCCAGCACTGACACTAGCGAAGCCCAGTGTTGAAGGATTCAAGCTGGCAAAAGGAGTGCAGCAAAACCCCTGTAAGGTTGAGAGTCTTTTTCTTACTTGTCTGTGGGCTAGGCTAGTTTAGGAAATATACTTTTCCAATAGATCAATGAATAAGAGATAGCTAATATTTAAATATTCTGAAAATTGAAAAATGATTCCTATGTTAAGGTATCATTTTTCAATTTTCAGAATATGATATCTAGATGCGGCTAAATTTGTACTGAAACAAATAAAATAGCTTTGGCTATTTGATTCTTAATAATGTTTAAATGATTAAAAATGACAATGATAGGCTTAGACCTACTCGAGTTCTGTCAGTTATTTTTAATTTTCAAGGTGGGATGGAAGGGGACGCGAGAAAATGCCAGTGTTTTTTTGCAATTTTTATGGCAAAACATTTTTTGGCCAAAATAAAAAATATTGCTCTAGTATTAAAATAGAATTTCATTTTCTTCACATGGTGACCTCAAAATTTCTTTAATATCTGTCAAGAATGTTCTAGAATTTAATGACAACTTTTTATTTTTGTTTAAAAAGTTTGTTAGATAATGCCACCATGCTCATGACAGATTTTCAACAACTGTTTATTTCAACATGTGAAGAAAACTAAACTATATATCTGTACTGGAGTAATATTTTATTTATTTTGGCCAACAAAATGTTTTGCCATAAAAACTGCAAAAACCCTGGCCTTTTCTCGCGCCCCCTTCCATCCCACCTTTAATTTCTAAAAGTTTAATGCTTTTCACACTGATTGCTATTTCCTCCCCTTTAATAGATACATTTTTTATTCAAATGCTTATATAGGACTCAAAAATCATGTCCGTAGAGATCAAATAAAACAAAATGTCACCTTGCTTCACACAAATAATTTTTATTGATATAATATATTACTCAAATAAAATGTTTGTTGTTTCAGAATGGACCAGTCTGCAGTAGGACATGACTATGTGGCCAAAGTGGAGAAGCATGTCTCGCAAAAAGATTACAGCTCTGGATTTGGTGGGAAGTACGGAGTACAGACAGACCGAGTGGACAAGGTAAGCTTAGTTTTATAAGGGTTAAACGGGGCCTCCTTTTATATTGTATGGTAGGGAAAGACGCTTTTTTCAGATTGAAATTAGAGTACCTAACCTAAAACTCATCTTTTGAGAATCCAGACAAAGACAAAAAATACAAATTTTACTAGCTTTGGAGTTGTGATTGAAATACATTTTTTTCTTATGTGAGATTATTGTCTCGCATATCCATAGTGACAAGACCTATATGAAGTTGTCAACCAAATTCAAATCCTCGAATCTTTAAAAATGTATAGTTTTATTTAAAGTGAAAATATTTCAAATTTAATTTCATAAAATGAATTAGTGCCTAATGGTTTGGAAATGTTCCTGTTTTATCCATTTTTGTTAGCGTCTTCTAATCTCTACAAAAAGTTTCCTTAATTTTTGTTTATATAATGTTCTTCTAACACTACAAGATTGTTATCAATAACCTAACTTTACCACACCAATATTGGATGGATCAAATTCTGCTGCATTCATTTTAAAATTTAATTAAAAAGAATTTGTTTAAGGCTTGATGCCACTGACAAATTATATTTTGTTTATCATGTTTATTACTTAAACAAAAAAAACAAAACACTTTTTATAAAGAGTAATTCTAATACTACAAGTTTGTCCTTTTTTATTTTGCTATTCTTCTGACGACATAAGTCTATTTAACTACTTTTACCAACTATAGCTTAAAATTGTTATTCGATGTTAAGGTTTTCGTAGTTGTATTCAAAATATTTTTTGAGATTTTTACGAATCTTGAATCTTTCAAATACCATAGGATTCTAGCATCCCATATCAAATTTTAATAATATCAAGTCACATATAAAAATATGTTCCTTCCATTCAAAGTAAGTGTACTTTATATAACCTTATAATAAATTAGCACAGGTAAATAATTCAAATAAAATATACCAATGTTTTTCTTCTTTCCCCCCCCTCGTCAAGAGTGCCGAGGGATGGGAGTACAAAGAGAAACTGCAGAAGCATACTTCTCAGAAAGATTACAGCTCTGGATTTGGTGGAAAGTTTGGTGTTCAGGCGGACAGACAGGACAAGTCTGCTGTTGGTTGGGACCACGTCGAGAAGCTGGAGAAGCACGAGTCACAGAAAGGTAACAACTCCAACTTGTGTTTCGTCCATTCGAATTATACAACTCGTGATGACTTGGTAACAAAGTTGGGTCACCTGACTCTCATGATGTTCTGGGTTTGTGTTTGGAAAATCAGCACTACTGAGCCTTTGCAAAGAATTATAAAGTGCAGATCGTTAACCATCCAACATCTCTAGCGAATTTTTTTTTGAACTTGTTAAAGTCCTAATGTCTAATAAAGATCAAATCTCACGGCTGATTAATCGAAAAATTAGATACTCGATTGATTGATTACATTTGTTCCAAAAAATGTGTATAAATGTGGTTTTCTGCATCTTTATTTTACATCAGTGGAATTTGAATTAATTTGGTTTAAAAATAATTAGTTTTCAATTTTGTTGTATTTTGTTTAGAAATATGAGAAAATGATTTCGCTGAACTCAATTATATTGTTTTTTTAAAGTCAAAACTGAAAGCTGTGCCACAATTCAATTTCTTGTTCAAACTGTAATAACTTACCAAAGATAGTGCTAAACATGGGGCAAGGCTGGCTCTAAAGCAGTAATACTTGTAATAAATTTATTTATAACAATTTTTCCTATACCTTTTTCCAAATATAACAAAATGCACCTAATAAAGCGGTACAAGGTTTCCCTTAAAGATATATTTTTTCTAAATTAGTAATTTTCATGTCTTGGGTTTATCTAATATTTTCGTTTGTGAATTAATTTTGAATCTTATAATTCGAATATATTTTGATTAAAATATTATTTGTAAAAGCGGGGATTTTAATAGCTAGATTTGAATTTGAAATTTTGAAGTTTTAAACAGGCTTGGTAATTTTTAAAAGTTAATGGAGACTTAGAGAAACTAGGTGTAAACATTCTATCATTTAAATTACATTAAAAATGGTTGATATCCAAGAGAATATTAAAAATTCTTAACTTGTATATAAAACATTGATAAATTGATGAAATATTAATCCAAAAAAAATTGGTGTTGTACCCTTGTTGGTAATTGATTTATATCCTTAAAGTATTATAGACCACAAAAATTTGTTGTCAAAGTCAAACAATATCTTCAACTTAAATCACAATACTCAGGTCTTAAAGAATCAAGAACTAGAACTTTATCAGGTTAACTATTTTGATTTTTAAAATAGACAAGCTCTTAATTTATGTCGAGTGTTCTGCACTCTCATGTTATGCAGTAATTAGACACAGTCATCATCATTATCTGTTTCCAGCCTGTAGCCGAGTCAGTATAGTAAAATACCTCCATCTTCCTCTATCCCACCACCATACTTCCTCCTTCAATTGCTTCCATTCTTCTTCTCTCACTTACACACTTTATGTAATCGGCTACTCCCATCTCTTTCTTAGTTTCCTTCGTGGTCTTTTTCCTACATACTACATCACCTTCATTCTCATTGGTATTCTCTCCTTTTCCATCCTCATTACATGACCATGCCAACCCATTCTTGCTTCCTCTGCTATCTTATGTACTCCATAATCTTCATTCCTTCATTCCCATGGCTTCCTCTTCCTTGTCTCTCTTACATTCACTGTCCTTGTTTTTGCTGCATATGTGACTATGGGTACCTACAGTTGGACA
This sequence comes from Timema bartmani, assembly GCA_902151455.1. NCBI lineage: Eukaryota > Metazoa > Arthropoda > Insecta > Phasmatodea > Timematidae > Timema > Timema bartmani. The sequence continues at coordinate 281,623 of CABFWB010000425.1, read as the reverse complement.
CAATGAAAGGACAAAATGATTTCATTAGGTACTTCAGGTTTGGATAAAAAAATGCCCATTTTATTTTATCATTGCCTCTACTACAATAGTTATTTGTTATTGCGCCCACCAGACTATGCAAAAGGTTTCGGTGGGAAATTTGGCGTGCAGAAGGACAGGCAAGACAGCTCTGCTTTGGGCTGGGATCATGTCGAGAAGACGGAGAAACATGCCAGCCAGAAAGGTAACGAGTAATGTCAGCGGTGGTGTTGTGTCTACGTCGACTAGATGTAGCTGGTGGTGGAGCTTTGACTAACATTTCACGAACATGCTGGTCCATTTATTTTATTTTCATTGTTTATTACGTGTGCTTTGCGTCTAACTAGCTGTCAGGACTATCCGTATATTTACACTAATAAGTTACGGAGAGAGTAAAATTATTAAGAAAATTCACCTTACCACACCCTGCTGGGATTCAAACCATGATCTTTCTGTCATTGACAAACTAAATTAAACATGCATTCATACATTAAATCATGTTATCTGTAGCTGTCACAATATATTTTAGCAATACCTATAACATAACACTAATAAAATAGTAAAATGTAATTGATTTAGGCTGCAAAAATATGTTTGTATTTAATCGTTAAAGCTATTAAAAAAAAATTTCAAATTTTTCAAAAGTAAGTCATTAGTAAACTACCCTTAAACGATTTTTTGCCCCAAAATACAGGCATACACCTTTACCATGTCAAACACTACCCAGATATACATTTTAAACAAAATCATTAGAGCCATTTTCAAATTATTTCAAATTTTTTAAAATCACTTAAAAGTAAACTAGCTTTTAACAAATTTTTATCCAAAAACCAAGTATAGAGTGCTGTTTGGGAAGTCTGAACACTTCCTAGTTATCCATTTCAAATAAAATTGTTAGAGTAATTTTTGAAAAATTTGAAACTAAAAAAAAACTTATCAACTAAACTACCCATAATTATTTGAGAGCAAGGGTAAAAACAAAAGTCTTGAGGTATTGAGTGCCCTATAACATCTGAATATCAAGTTTGAACAAAATTCATCAAAACAGTTAAGATCTGTGGCCAGGAACAGACATAAGGATAAAATCTTCTTTTTTAGGTTTGAACAAACAAAGATTCGTCATAATTTCGAGGCTGAAAAGTTTCGCGATTACAATAATTTCTTTTTATATGAAAAAGCAAAGACCACAGTACATTATATTGTGTCATAATTTTTTAGTTAAAAATATCAACCCATAAAAATGTCATGCAAGAAAAACTTATAATAGCTCTGTTAGATAAATGCGTGGTATTCCTAAAACTACATGTATAATAGCTCTGTAAAATAAATACGTGATATTCTTAAAACTACATGTATAATAGTTCTGTTAGATAAATGCGTGGTATTCCTAAAACTACATGTATAACAATAAGACCTCGATGTACACTAATTCAAGTTACTCGAATGCGGTACTTCGACTTACATCTAGCAAAGCCATCTTTTAACCGCTAATATAAATATAATATACAGTGTTATAAGTAATCTCATAGTGTAATTACAGCTTTGTTTCCGTCTTGAGCGCAAGTTGCGTTTTTGCAAAGTTTTATTTTCATAAGCAGAACTAGTTTAACCTTAATAATCCTTTTAAACAAACATATATGTCAAAATACATCGTATTTATGCAACATTCTACGTAAGGCAGGCTTTCAAAATATGTGGAAACCTTCAGAACGAATTAAATACAAAATCAAGGATTTACTGTACACACACATTTTTATTCAGGTGCACAGTGCATTTAGCATCGTGTTAACTTTACTTGTGCAGCCTATTTTCATTTCATATTGTGTAACTACATATCTGGGGCTTAACATTTCTGTTTGATAGTTTAAAAATATGTTTTTCATTGGTACACACACTAAATTTATTAAGGCACGAAGCACAAGCTATTAAAAATATCTTGAAAGAATGTTTATGATTTGATTTTAAAATTTTTTTGTTTGTAATTGGTGAGAGGGTGTAACACATGCCTTGTTTAGCTTGGTCATGGAAAGTTCTCCTTACCACTAACCACCTATCAGTGTGAGGGTTTGTCATTTGTTGTTGACTGTCTTGTTGGCCTCCTTTATAATTGATATTCATCATGCGATGTCTTGCAACTAACGTTATGTCCACTTCCATTTTTGCTATATGCTAAATCCAACATTGGTATTGGTCAGCTATTTAAATTTTGTGCATAACAGTGGAGAGAGCGTTTGATTGGGTGAGTAGGAGTATGTAATGAAGTGTTCTGAAAGTGTATGGTGAGGATGCATGGTTAGAAAATATAATTATGGCTGTGTATGTTGAAAGTAAAGCTTGTTTTAGGGTGGATGGAGCTTTGAGCGAATGGTTTGAAATTGAACATGTTCTTAGAGAAAGTTGTGTTATGTCTCCATGATTGTTTATGTATTCATGGATAAGTTAATGAAAGATGCTTTTGGGGACACGATTGGTGTACATATGGACAATGTGAATGTGAGATTGTTGTTCTATGCAGATGATGCCATGCTAATGGCTGAGGATGAAATTTATTTACAGAATGCATTAAATCATTTGAATGTGGCGACAGGCAAAATAGATCTTCGTATAAATGTCTCCAAAACTAAGGTGATAGTTTTTATAAGGACAGATCAGGAAATGATTGTCAGCTAAGTATAAATAAAAAACTGTTAGAACAAGTGAATGCTTTTGTGTATCTGAGCAGAATGTTCTGTAAAAATGAAAGGATGGATGGTGAAATCGACAGATGGGTGAATGCATCTCTGAGAGTTGTTGGATGTAAACATACTATTGCAAAGAATGAAGTAGTATCAAAAGAGGCAAAGATAGCAAAATATAAAAGTGTGTTGACACCAACATTATTTTATGGATGTGAAGTATGGGTTTGTCAGGAAAAATACAAGAGTAAGATGAATGCGATTGGAATGAAATATTTGTGGAAAACTGGTGTGGACAGAGTCAGTAATGAGTGGGTGCTGAAGTAGTGCAGTTTGAAAGGGAATTTTGTATGTCATTGTGAAAGAAGCATCTTCCGTTGGTTTGGACATGTTGGGAGGATGGGTATGGATCAATTGACGAAGCAAATATATGAAGGTAGAGTGTGTGGATCAAAAGGAAGGGGAAGGCCTTATAAGATGTGGTTAAATGTTGTTGACAAATTTGTGGAAAAGAGAAACATGAAGAGTTTTATGAATAAAAGAGCATGCATGACTCGGTGTATGGATGTTGTTGAAGTGAAGGGAGTATGCAAAGATAAGGAAGTGTGGAGAAAGTGAGGATAGATTAAGTACAGATTTGTTTTTTTGAGCTATATGCATAGTTTCTGGCCTACCCAGCAAGGGAACGTCATGATTGGGTATGTTAAAAAAATGGCATGAATTATATCAAAATGTCCTCTTGGCACATTATTCACAGACTATGCGGTGGGTTTTGGTGGCAAGTTTGGCGTGCAGGCGGATAGACAAGACAAGAGTGCAGTGGGCTGGGACCACCATGAGAGTCTGCACACTCACGAGAGTCAGGTGGACCACAAGAAGGTATGTGCAGGTGGTACATTTAGAAAGAGGGGTAGGAGAGGTCTGTACTTTCTTGAAAGAGTTAGTTTTGTTATAAAATTAACCACAGTTTATAATGGACTTTCAATATACATTGTCTTGTTTGGTTAAATGGTTAGAAGGTTAATTAAATATTTAAAATGTATTTTGGTTTGATTCTAAGAATAATAAGTTAGATATATTTTTGGATGAAAAAATATTTATTTTATAATTAGTTATCTCTAAAACAAGGTATAGAAAAGTGTAATAGGAATGAACACAAGTTGGATTTTATAATGACCACACCGTGTCTAGCTCCTAGGAATATAATATCAAAAGAAATATATCAATACTGTAGATTAATGAAAGGACAAAATTAAACACTGCCGATTTTTTTTCATACAAGTAGCTTTATTCCAAAATAAATCAATCATTAACGATCAATTACAACGATCTAACCAAATTCTTGTAAACTCACTAACACATCTACCTAAAAATATTAAAATCCTAAAACCTTTGTTATCCTGCTCTTACCTCCAGCGTAGTCAATGACCCGATCGAGCCGGAGTCGAGAAGATTAGTTTACCAGTCCCTCATTTTTTGTCCTTCCATTAATCTATCCATCCTTGTTCTACTCATTATTTCACATTCATTGTTTCAATAGCTATTTCCCTAACCATCAGTTTACACAGTGATCATATAAACTCTCTTTGCCATGGCACTATTTCGTTAGTCTTTTGTTTTCCCACATATCTGTCTGTTTAAACCACACCCCGATTAGTCTCAATCTATCAGTCGTAACATCACCTTGTGTTCCCGCATAACGATTTTGGTAAGTTTGTTTACCTACTTGGGTTTTTTCAAGTTTTAGGATAACGTTATTTTTTGGTTTTTCACTCTCTGCAGTTTTCCTAATAGTATTTAATTTCATTTTACAGAGGCCATGATTATGGTATAGTCGTACCAAAACATGTCGGCAAGAATTGAATCGCTTTTCTTTTAAACACCGATTACTTGCTAAAGGAGTAATGGGACTAAACAAGAATAAGACTTAGATTCTATACTTAAATTTATATTAATTACCAAAGTTTTAATCACAGTACAAGACCTTACAATTAAAGTTTTAACCATACTATTTTCAATTTATTAAAATTGTACAGATTTAAAGATTTGAGATTCGAAAGAAAATGTAAGATTTGGATTCGAGAATTAATAAGTTTCGACCCATCTCTAATTTAATGCCAGAATGGTTTGTATAGGAACTCAACAAACCTGTTAGGTGTGAAGCAGTTGAATTCAACTTTGTATGATGACTACTATAGTGTTTGCATGAATATTTTCCAGGGCTTTGGTGGCAAATTTGGCATCCAGTCTGACAGGGTTGACAAATCTGCTCATAACTTCAGCGAGAAACCAGTGAAAGTGGGCACAAACTATGAGAAATCCAAACCAGATATTGGTGAGTGGCCACTTTAGTCGTCAAGCGATTATAGTCATGTTTGATTATTGAAATATGAAAAACGATTTATTAAAACACCACAATAATTTCCTTTTCTGTCAGAACATGTGTTTGTGCATAAGGGTGTTAAGTTCTTAGTATTTTGGGGATTTTAAAAAAAATCTTGGTGCTTCATGTTTGGGCTATTTGTAACACGTACTGACTGAAATGAGGAAGGTAAATTTATTAAAGCGCGTTCACAAGAAAACTACATGTCTTCAGATTATTTTTAACTAAAATAAATTTAGTTAAAAAAAAACTATAGACAAAGAATTGATTTGAATAGTTTCAAAATTGTGTGGAAAAAGAAGCTAAAGCATTAGACAGGTTATTATGATTAAAAAAACCTGGTATATAATTAAAGGAAAAATATGGCCATATTAAAGTGAGTTTTTGCGATTGACTTGGTCATGTATTGGTATTGAGGGCTTACAACCAAGTGGTTCTGACCAAGGTGAAGCGCGAAAACGATTTTGAGATGTTTATATTAAACAAAAATGGCATTTGGGGTAGAGTAGATCTAACAACCGATAGGTAAATTTATGTAATCCTATTAAATGTACTGCAAATTGACGGAAAATGAGCTATTTAATCATATTCTTGGTTAGATCGGTGCTTATTTTGACTATTCCTAATATTTAGACAACAAATCAAGCTAAACATATTTTCTCAAAAATAACCTTAAGAAAACATGTAGTACGTATGTAATATAAACAGGCCTGAATCATAATTATCCATAGCTAAACAGTTTTTAAGTACCTACTTAGTGTCATGTATTTCTAGCTAGTAATTTATGTCCATTTTAATTTACAAAAACTTAAAATCCATTAACTATGAATTTATATTCATTAAAATCTAACATAATAAGAAATGATGCTGCTTTAAAATTGGCGAATAAATTCTCGTCTCATTGGCCGTAACCATACTGTTATGTTTGGTCAAGGAAAAAAGGGTTACCAAACCTACCTCTGGTATCGTCTCGGTCATAAACATTTCATTAACATCAATACCAGGTCATGCACGAAAACACGCCTATTAAAAGAAGGCTAGGTGGGAGAGGTCTACACACTAGAAAAACGGTAGGGCCTTAAAGTTCACAATTCAAAATACATAATTATGAAATTTTCAGTATACATAAGTCCCCTTCAGCATACTGCCATAATTCAGTCTGTGTTTTACTCTCTTATGCTGAAGAACTTGACTAATGCACCCAAAAAATAACCTAATTATAAAATTTTGTTGTGTTTTAGTTGTGAACTTTGAGACCTACAATTTTTCTGTTTAGTGTTTAGACCTTGCCCTTCTATCCTCCTTTTAATGTTTAATTTAAAACAAAAACACATTGCTGACCTCTCATTGGTACGAATGGTTTTTCCCACGACGCAGGTTCTGCGAAACCCTCCAACCTCAAGGCAAAGTTTGAGAACCTCGCTAAACAGGAGGAAGAAGACGGGAGGAAACGCACCGAGGAAGAGAGGGAGAGGCGAAGAAATAGGGAGAAACAGGAGGAGAAGGAATCAAGAGAAAGAGAAGAGAGGAGAATCAGGGAATTGAAAGAGGTTGAGCAACTTAAAGCTCAGGTGAGTCTACAGATCGATGAGTGTTTTTATTTTTAAAATCTTTGGTTTCCACTAGGAATGTAGAAAACAATTTTTTTTACAATTTGAATCGAAGCCGAATTGAAAAAGTTTAAACTCTATAAACTACTCTAATATCTATAATTGTTTTAAAATATTCATTTAGATATTGTCAGTTTTTTATGTTAGATCCTTCTTTTATCAGAAACTGATGGGATCTACTACAAGCTCAGTATCAGAAGAGGGACCCAAGAGCCAGTCGCAACCTGTAATAAGGCACTCGGTTGAAGTGTCGCCAACATTACAGCAGGAACCAGAAATATTGCAACCTTCTGATAAAGCTGCCACACAATCTGCTTCCCGAGGGGGAAGAGGTGGGGTTCAATTTAAGCTACCGGATATTGGCAGCACTGATGCATTGAAGAATTCTGTACGTTTCGAGGAAGCGAATGCTGGCAGGAACAGCGTGGAGGCAGAGTATCGCAATGTTACTTCACCTACTATAGCAAAGACCACCACTCATTTTGAGAAGTCGAATGTCGTTGGCCAAGACAGGAGCAGCATTGAGGGAGAGTATCGCAATGTTACTGCACCTTCTGTGGCTAAGAGCACCGTGCAATTTGAGCAGCCGAGCATCGGGAGCCAAGCCAGGAACGCCCTTGAGGCGGAGCATCACAACTTGGTTTCACCCACCATGACGAAGGGCGCTGTGCAGTTTGAGCAGCCCATGGTTGGTGGCCCGACTAGAAGCAGCATGGAGGCAGAGTATCGCAATGTTGCTGCACCTGCTGGAGCAATGAGCACCATGCACTTTGAGCAGCCAAGTGCTAGTAGCCCAGCACAGGAAAGTGTCGGTAATCCGGAGCAGGAAGAGGGAGATTTTGAGCTTGAGGACACAGGGTTTTCCGCCGTCGCTCTCTACGACTATCAAGCAGGTGAGATTTCCGTTTTAACTTTACTTTACAAATTTATTAGCTACAGTACAGGTTTATTAAGATGGGCTTTTTAGAAAATACATAATTTTTTGTGGCCAAAATTGATAACATTTTATAATGTTATGTCATAAGTATCAAAACTCACAGCTACGTACCTGCTTTGGTAGCTAAATGGTCTAGGGTGTCATTGCTACAATAGATTGGACTGCTGATAATGGAGAAATTGGGGTTCAGGGTTTGTCCCCTTTTATGTGTTTCTATCCATCTTTCCTGTACCTTCTCTCAAATATATCAAAATCTTACTCTAAAAAAATCTTGAAACGATGTAAACTTTGAAGGTAGTTTTGTGGCCATATTAAGAAATATGTGTTATTTCTAATGATTATATTATTGTATTTTAGCGGCTGAGGATGAAATATCATTTGATCCGGAGGATGTTATCACCAACATAGAAATGGTAAGGGTTTTTGTTCATTCTCACTTTAATTTTGGGCATTTACTTTCTATTGTGTTTGCGATGTTATGAGCTATTAACAGGCAGCATTGTAGTATTTAATTCCCACATGATAAATGTTGTATCTTACATAATGTTTTTGGTAATTAGGGTTGACCAAAGTCCATTTTTTCATTTCGAAGTGGAGTCGAGTCGAATAATATTAAATATTCCCAAAGCGGAATCAAAGTTTTAATACCTGCTTCAATGGCAAAATGGTCTAAGGTGTCATACTCATGTTAATTGGCCTGCTGATGACGGGTAGATCGAGGTTCGAATCCTGATCAGGTCTACTTATGATATAACCTGTTTAATGTTGAAAAAATTATATGTTGCACAGCTATTAATTTATATATTAAATATAATTTGCATATATGATTAGCATATTTTGTTTTTTGCTAATAAATTAAGCTACCATCACAATATGTAATTTAATTACTTTAAATTTTTATTATATGGCCCCATCCTATACACTGTACCATGGTTAAATATATCATGGTAAGCTTGCTACTTTTAAAAGTAAACGAAGTATAAATAACAGCAAATAAAAGCAAAAATTGGACATTAATGTGTATTTAATGACACCTTGACCCGGGAATTGAACCTATGTCCAGGGGTCGTTTTTAAAATTCACGAATGTAATCCTTGATGTGGCTACAATCGTAACCTATAGGCTATATATGGTTTTGATCTCCTAAGGGTTCAGCTAGACTGACAAGCGTGCGAGCACGCAAGCGACTGGGTGGCTAAACTGGCGAGCGAGCAAGTAATTAGCAGATAGCTCTCTATAGTTGTTGACGAGGAGGCTACAAATCTTGGCTCAGTGAAATGAGAATGGTTTTTGACAAGTGATTTATTGTTGTGGTTTTCTCCTGCTCTCTCCACGATAATAGTGATTCTTATTTGTAAAGGCCTACTTTGATAATATTGAAGTATTTTAACATATAAGTTTTACACACACACGCACACAAAGGTATGGTTTATGATCCGACCAATTAAATTAGGCCGTTAGTAGCAAGTGTGCTAAACCTATCGATAGTAGTAAAAGTGTCAAAATGAGAAGTTTTCCTAGCACTCAATGAACCAACATATAATAATATTGCCTAGCGCCTGTAAAATATGCTGTACCGGGTCAAGCGAGCATGCTTGAAAAATAGAACCAGTTCTATCTTTCAAGCGTGCGCGCTCAGTCGCTCCAGTCTGGCCACCTCTCATTACAACCAATGTGTTCTATTTTATATTTTAGTCACTCGCGCGCTCGCTCGCCCAGTCTGGTCGCCCCCTAAGCTTTGCTATTTATGTACAGTTACCATATGGGCCCAGATATAGTGCGAGATTTTTCTCCCAAAAAAATGTCATCCTTAAAAAAAATTACCCTTATTATATACAAATTTTAACATTTTTCACTGAAAAACATAGAAGCAGATTCATACAGAGGTCTCAATGTCAAAAATGAGATAGAGGATTTCCACCTTTCAGCGTTACTGTACTGGTAATTAAGTAGGTCATTGTTAATTGGTGGCAGAATATTTGGCAAAGCTTTGTAACTGTCAAATTCAAAATTTTACTTTCAAATTGATGTCAAAAGTTTTCAATGCTTTACAAATCCCTGATTGCAATTACTCAAATATTTATTTAAGGAGAGTGATAAAAAGAGATAAGAAGAAATAGGATGGGTGAAATAAACATGTGGAGAGGAAGGGGGGTTAAAAAAAAATCAAATTCTATATTGAGAGTCCTGAACAAGCTTGACCTATTTAAATTGTCTCAAAGATTGAGGTCAAAGCAAAAATTGTTTTTATCCTACAGTAGAAAAGTTTTGTAATGTTATATTTCCAGATCGACGAGGGTTGGTGGCGGGGGCTATGTAGGGGCCAATACGGTCTCTTCCCGGCCAACTACGTCCAGTTGCAACAGTGAGCTGAAACAGGCTGTACTATAAGAAGGAAAGGTTTTGCTGTGATAAACTGTACTTAGGAGCTTCCACTGGCAAACGGGGTTCTGCTGTCATGTTCAACATATCACATTGTTTCAAGGAGAATCGTCTGTTTCTCTTTCAAACATATCAGATTGTTTCAAGGAGAATAGTATGTTTCTCTTTCAATCGAGATGGACTTTTTTTTTTAAAAGCGAAATTTACAATCATTTGCTGGGAAGGTCATTTTCATTCTTTAATGCCTTTTTAAGTAAGGCATTATTTTTTAAGTATAGGCAGTGGTAAAATGAAACAAAAAAACAAATAAGATTGAAATTTCGGAGACGATAATTATCTTTTGATTCGCCTATAATGTGTGTGTAGTAGGGATCTTCAAGTTTTCAAACTATTGAACCGAACTGAGCTTTAATAGATGATAAACAGATTTATAGGCTCAGCAATTTCGAGTTTCTTGCACAAGGCTATTTCTATGTTTCATTATGTGATTGACTATGGATGATTCATCGTTTGGTCTTTTATCTACTTCTCTGGATGTTATTTGTGAAATTTGCACTTGAAATTAAAAAAACAACAACCAATAATGTTATGTACAATTATTGAGGTAAAATACCATTCACTACTCGAGTTTCTCAAATTCACTCAACTTGAAAAATCTTAAGCTCTCTGACCAATAGTATAAACGTTATCAACTGTTTCAAAATGCCTCCATCTTACTCTGCCTTTCCAACATTCTTCTATTCTCACTTGCACACTTTCTGTCATCAGCTCCTTCTATCTCTTTCTTGGTCTCCCCCTAGTATTTTTCTTACATACTTCATCGTTATTGTTCTCTTTGGTATTCTTTCTTAGTATAAACGAATATGGTTAATTATCTCTCAAGCTCAGATCTTAGAAATGTTGTACATGACTGAACAGAAGCCACCATTGACAGAATGACGGGTAAAAGTATTCCAATAATGTTTATGTAATCTTGTTCCATTTTTAAACTATTGTTACTTTTTAGTTCATTTTAATGGAAAAGTATTTTTCTTGATTCTATTTTATAAACTGAACATAATTTTCAAAGCACAATAATCAAGGTTTTGGGGAATTAATCTTCACACAATTATTGTGAAACCCCTCCAGCTTGGAAGGCCTAACGTTGAGGAAGATTTTCTTTTGGGGTTTACTCTTTAGCCTTTGGCATAATGATATCAAAACCTGCAAAGCAACAGATCATTTTTTGGGAATCTGGAAGGCCGCCCTTAACATAGGGAACAAGACACCACTTGATGGAATTTTCAGCGGTTCCCAACCCCCAAGGGTACATGCCAGGAAGTTTGAATACTGGTGGGAAGAGTTACATTTGCCTGCAGTGTAAGACAAAATATCAGTCAAAAGTTATGAAATTAACTAAACAATTTAGCGAGAGGCAGTTTGGGTTTTCTTCTATATTTGACCTTGCGAAAATGATTTCAATTTCAAACATAAAATAGTTTTATAATTATTAATAAATTAATAAAATGTGTTCATTTTTATTGTAACTATTTCTTTTTGAATATAAAAATATTTCACGTTATTATTACATTGTTTTTTAATTCCATTATTAGACTATTTTCAGTTACAACAAATAAATTAGAAATAACTACTACTGTAGTAATTAAACATTTTGCCAAAATTAAGGCCACAATTTATGGAAATGGTGTGCCAAGGGGTACGCATGCGAAAAAAGGCTGGGAACCGCCGGTGTTAGGAACACAATTTATTATGTAAACATAATTTTTATTTTTCCTATAGTAAACGTTAAAATTACATATTTTTTTTTCCTTTTTTTGTGGGGATTCTTAAAGAAAAACATTATTTGAGTGGTAAAAAGTATGGATAATTGTGTTTGAACTTGCCTAGTTCAGTCAACAGTCTTTCATGACAGATTAGAAACTGTCATCTAAGATAACAATTCTTGTATTATCGTCTGGAAACAATTTCTAAGACACTGTAAAGAATTTTTACATAATCTCGCTGTTTGTAGTTATTAAATAATTAATTCTGGTCACAGTTTTTATAATTACTATTTCAATTGTAAAATAATAAAGAAAAATAATGAATAAACTTTTATTAAATATTTTCTAATGTATATTTTATTTTTTATATAGTTAATTCTTATTTTTTTGTGATTAAAATGATGTAATTTACAATATTTTTACTAATCTTGTGACACATTAAAATATATGCTAGTTCACTCTGAAATCTGAAAAAAAAAGCTCTTTGACACACAATAAATGNAAAAAAAAAAAGGCAACAAATTGGAATAATCAATACTCATGGGATGGAGGATAGAAAGACAGGGTCTTCACATTTATCAGAAAAATTTCAGGCTTCATAAAATACAGTTTTAAAGTCTGTTCAGCGTAGGAATTGTTTTCTGAAAGGTCTTTTTCCCTACCAGAAATCTATTATATAGGAGAAAAGACCTTTCAGAGAGTAATTCCTACCGTGAATGGTGTATAAATACCATACACATCAAAGGATATAGTTTAGTGTGTGTGTTTCAAATCTCCTTGTTCCACCACCGGTGGTGGTCTTACGTTCTGAGGCCGGTTCCACTTGTATCAGTCTATATTGAATCCCCAATGCAAAATGCTTTGGTTTGGATTAGAGTTGGGTCGAATCCATTAGTTTATAAAACGGAATATTCAATTCACCTTTGAATCTGAATCTTGGAAAAATTATATATTAACAGAAGAGGAAATATAAATATATTTGAATGTTAGAAAATATAAAGCGTAACTAAATGCTAGCAATTTTTATTATAATCATTAATTATAACATTCATACGTTCAGTTAAGTGTTACATTACTGGTTTGGGGTCTGGTTTTTAAGTTCATCCTTTAGTAACTATAAGTGGTTCTAAACCATCAATAAGGGGTATTAGAGCTTGAAAAATAAACTCTTTTTTAACGATTTGAGTCTCTAATAAATAAACTTTCTTTTAACGATTTGAGTCTCTAATAAATAAACTTTCTTTTAACAATTTGAGTCTCTAATCTGAAATTTTCTCAAATCCTCAAATATCCTTAATGATTCGAGGGTTCCATCCCTAGTTTGGATGAGACCCTGTATCCTCAACGGGATCATAAGAGAAATACGCTGCATTCCACTTCTATTTGGTGTTTCGCCGTCGCTAGTTTGGATGGGACCCTCCCTGTATCCTCAACATGATGATGTGAGCAATATACATATCAAAGGGCTGCATTCCGATTCTATTTGGTGCTTTGCCGTCGCATCAGAGTAAGCTATGGGGTATATGATGTGTCTGGACGTGCTCCAAACCAAACACTGTCACAGTTCAGGACCACACGAATGATGAAAATGATGGGTCGCACCAATGATCGTGACAGAATGAGGATCAACCTAAATTTAGTCTCAAACAAATCCTTGTGTACAGTCACCCGCTCCAGCCTTAATTGTGACAGGGGTACGATACGAGGATATGATACAAGTGTGGATCCAGTTTAAGGCGGCAAGGTTACAATAGATTCTATTGTTTTTAATAGGGGAAGACAATGTTTGAATTTCAGCTAAGTGTATTTAGGGAGCTTTTCCACATGTGATTTATCAATTTGAGTATGACTTTGCAAGGGAATTGATTGTATTAATAATAACTAGGGCTGAAACGGAACCCTTGAATCCTTAATAATATTAGAGAATCGAAAGTAATATATATTATTTTTACAAGTTTTTAATTGGGATTTATAGCTCTAATATTGTTTATTGATGTGTTGAGACCCAACAAAATTATAGGACAAACTTAACAACCAGACCCCAGACAATTAATTTAACGCTTAACATAAGAAAAAATAGAACATAAAATTCAGTTAATTTTTTTTTTCAAAGCTCAAATTCGAGATTGGTAAAATGTTGGTTTTGGCCCAACTTTGATAGCATTTTTAAAAAGGGTTTTAAAAGTAGTTTTGTTTAAGTTCCTCTTACTCTAAGCATTCATAGATTGCGAATCTAATGCTCAACTGAACTTCAACCCTTTTATCAACTAAATCTTCCTTTTTTTTTTTTTCTTTTTCTAAGCACCGCTTCTTACTACCTGTCCGGTTTATCTGTTTGTACTCTTGGGCACGAAATACACTAATGTGTTAGGCAGGGCTGTAGAGTCCGAGTCGGAAGCAATTTTGGGTGGAGTTGGAGTCTGTAGAAAGGTACCGACTCTGACTTAAAAAACTTATAATAGTGTCAAACTCGATTCTTACTGGTATAGACATAATCAATGATCAATCTTAATGTCACGATTCTTTACTATCAAAATTTTGATGGTATACAAACAAAAAGAGAACATTCAGAATTGGGTAATTTTCAATTGTGATTACTTTAGTTTTAATGCATAGATAAATGCATATTTAGGAAATTTACTTATTCATAAATTGTATTCAAATAGAATAGGGGAATATTATTTCTAAGTGTAAGGTGTTAGATTTAAGTAAACTAAGTTTCTCTACAAAACATGAGGGAGACAGAGCATGAGACAGAAACAAATAGTGACTCAGATGAAACATTACCAAATTGGGCAGGGTACGCACACACACGCGCACACACACACACACACACACACACACACACAAACTAAAACAGGACTTTAACAAGGCAAAGGATTTGAGTGATCCTGAAACCTGCTGTGGCAGCTAGACCTGGATGCCCGGTACTGTGGAACAATCATGGATGAACTGGACAGCGGAATCCTGGCATGAGCAACTAACAAACATAAAAATGCATCAAGGAGCAGGGAGGGATACCCGTCGTCGAGGGCTTGCGTCGCTTGGTAACAAGTGTCCACAAGAGGTGATGGCTTGGGCCTTCTTTGGTCAACTGGCGGAGGGAGATGCCTGCAGATGCAGACATCCAGTACTGCCAGGGAAACGACACAAGTATCACGTCCAGGACAAAGTGAACAACAAAATATGTAAATGCACTTGACTAAATAGGTGTTAAAATAGATTGTTTAAGATTAACATAGGACAGGGAGGAAAGTAGAGAATAGGGAAATATTATTTCTAAGTGTAAGTTAGGTGTTAGATTTAAGTAAACTAGGTTTAAGAATAGGTTTAGGATCATAACCAGATAATTATTATATAAATAAATAGCATTAATCAAAAATAAAGAATACTATATACAGTATAAAATTGTAAATTGAAACTCAACCCGCACTAAATTGTCAGAAGCCGAGTTTAATCAAGCTGCAGTAAAAAAACGTCCTTACACTTTAAGGGGACTGCCCTTCTCCATAGCAGGTCTCTTACGCACCATTATAACTCTCCCTGCTGGCCTCTTCTCATTAAATCCTCTCTACTTCCACCTTTCTCTTCTATTAAGCTTCCAAGAGATTTTACATTCTGTACTTTTCTCAGCTCTACTACCTCCATCCAACCTTATAGCTTTATTAGGCTTTATCCTCTTTGTCATTACCATCACTTCAAACTTCACTTCCCCCCCTCTACCGTGTGTCTAACCAAAATTGAGACATGGCTATATGTATGCACATGAATTTTATTACATTATAGGAAGAGTAATAAGGCATACAATAATTTTAAATTGTATTCGAGTAAGGTGATCCTTTAATGTCTCAATTTGATATCACTAAAATCTTATATCAAACTACCAAATGGCCCATTGCTTTCGGCTATCTTTTAACACCTGCATAGAATGACATTATTTCAGAATGTGCATGCGCTTAAATATATTATTATATTAAGCTTTGGTTTTAATAAAATGATGTTTCTAATATGTGTTAACTGGAAAAGTCGAGGAATTTTAAAGTATAGTTTGGCTGAACACCCTGCAGTGTCCTTGGCAAAAATTTGTAGTAATTTAACATGTCACAAACACTTTATTATAATATTCTTTAAATTGGAAAATGACACTTGGGCACACGAACTGAACCCAGGACCTTTTGGCTTAGTACGTGAATGCTCTAACCATTGAGTTATCGAGAAGTCTTCCTGTTCCCAGGGTCATTCTTCACTCATATTTTAAGACAAGTCTGTGATGGACGTGCAGAATTTGTCGGCCATCTACGAAGTCGGATAACTCGGCCACCTTCAACACGGGAGGGCTCTTTGTTGCCAATACAGGGTTCTTACACAAAATCATGACATTTTTTTTCAAGGATTTTCTAAAATTCCTCCAGTACAAGTGTATAAAGTAATCATGGCAAAATACACATTATTACATATTTTCTTTTATTTAATGTAGGTTCCCAACTTCCCAACACCTTTCGACACCGTTTATTATTTTTAAATTTATTTCATGATGCAAGGAGATTTTCAAATAATTAAAACATAACATAAAACTCACTTTAAAATATGATAATCATTGGTGAAATGTGGGTTTCCCCTTTCACAGTGATGAATTAATGGCTGGAGGGCAAGATGTTGGGTCTGTTATATCTATAAGTTGGTTTATAAGTCATGTGCAAATATAATCAGTCAGTTTAGAAAATGCATGTTAAATATCCCCACTCTCGCCGTTCATATTGTGCACGATAGTTTATGTTATGTAAATCACAAAGCAAAAATAAGATTTATAAAAATAATAATGCAACCTAGTTTTATATTTAGTAATAAATAAAATGATAGAATATTAGGAAAAGGTCGAGCACAAATGAAAGTAAAAACACTAACACATATTTACACACACTTCAATATTTCAATGCTATTATAGCATCTTCCTCAGGAAGTAGTAGTAATTAGACACTTCAATATTTTGATGCTATTATAGCATCTTCCTTAGGAAGTAGTAGTAATTAGTCTAATTACTACTATTAGTAGTAGTAGTAGTAATTACTACTACTTCCTGAGGAAGATGCGATAATAGCATCAAAAATGTGTTAGTGTTTTTACTTTTATTTGTGCTCGACCTTTTTCCTAGTATTCTATAATTTTATTTATTACTAAATGTTTTTGCTCAATGAATTTTTTTCATACAACCTAGTTTTATAATGAATGATTCATTAGCTTGATAAAACATTTAGTGGGATTTAAAGGTATTCAGACACCTTAAGAATTTTCTCAGATATCTTGGCAATTTCACCTACTGACTTACTCCTGTTTCCTCCCGATTTGACCTGTTTAAAAAAAAGGGGAGACAGTAAAGTTTCCAGGACAAACTAAAAAATTCCAGGAAAAGATTGGAAAAATGTGAAATTCCATAACATCTCCAGGCTTGAAAGAAATATTTTAAAATTCCAGGTTTTCCATGAGGCGTAGGAACCCTGCAATAGTACAACAGTTGTACCAGTGGGTGTATCAATCTTCGATTAAATAACCAAGCTATTATAGTTAATTACAGTTATATCACTCTTTAATTGAAAAACTATACCTGGACACTGGAACCAAACCAGTAGCCTTTTGCCTAGTACACCAATGCTTTTACCAGGGAGCTATCCAAGAGTCATCCTGTGCCTAAAAATATATATTTAGCCATACAGTGCGAAGGAGTATGGAGGTGTATGTCATCAAACTAATGGTGGTTTCTTACACCAAAGTGATATTACCATAATAGAACTCGGAGCAAAAAAATGAATCATGGGGACAAACAACTGATTCATGCTCTTGTTTAGTTTCTATCATATTGGAAATAATACCAATTTTTGCACTTAAAGACTAAGCAATCTTTCCTCTATAAAACTCCATGACATCAGCCCGCAATCGAGCTATACAGACTGAGCTGCCACTGTCTGTTGGCGAAGATAGAGCCAACATCTGCGGATAGAGGGTGTCATGTGGGCAGTACTAAGAGCCCTACGTCTGTTAATCTGTTTCCTAGAGCGGATCTGGAAGTTCCGGGTATCGAACCAGATACCTCTGGGTCTGTAGCCAGGAACTCGGACCACTAAACCGCAGTGGCAGTTCATTTTTCCTCTACAGGAATATATTATATAAAACTGGTTTTAAAAGAATGTAGCATTTGACCTGTTTTTGCACCACATCCTTCAACTATAAATGTAGCAATATATTTAATGACAAGTTAATCCCAAGTTAAAAAATAAATATATTAAAATCAAAATAAAAATACTAGAGGTTAAATAATATTTATTAATCAACATAAAATAGCCATGTAAAAATAAATGAAGATACAATAGAATTAATCTTGATACATGTAAGATACATTAGAATTAATTTTTTTTATCTCAAGCTTACATTTACTTAAAGAGTGTGAAACATTTAACTTGTAACTTTCAAAGTTAAAATATCAGTTTAGTTTAACCTACACAGTGTGTACAGCATCTTTTAGTCCTCCACTTATGAAGTGCGCTTAAGAGTGTGTGACATCAGTAATTTGTAATGCACTTACAGGTTTGAACTATTCCACTACAGAAATTAAGTCATCTTCAATAAGGGTTTCATTAACATAATAGTCACACATTAGAGCAGCAGTTTCCAAAATTAGGTGTGCGCACCATCAGTGATACACTGTGAGAAGCCTAACAAAAATAAATATATTACGATCAAGTCCAAACAAAAGTAAAACAGATTTAAACAGGGTTTGGAGGGGGTGGCAAGATTAAAAATGTACTGATTTTCTAAATATTCAGCATATCTCGGTGGTACTCCAAATTACAGTAAAAGATGGGGTGGTACGCCATTCAAAAATTTTGGGAACCACTGCTTTAGAGGCTCAAAGAAAAAATACTTTTGTGTTTTTACCTGTTACTATATAGTATATACCATAAATGGTTCTAAATTCAATCAATTTTTTTTTATTTCGTAAAAAGAGCCTACCTTCAAAAATTAGACTATACTAGAGATGGATAAATCCTGTTTTAGGTTAAACTTAAAACTAGACCCCAAACAATTAATTCAATACTTCGCTGCATATTTCAAATTAAACTGGAAGTGTGGTCACATTATTAATACAATTCATCAACTTTTAGGTGCTTTCAATATTTTCTCTAAATAACCTAATCATTGATGCGAATAAAAAAATAAGTCAAAAGGAGAAATAAAACTCACAGTAATTTTTATTATGCTTAGTTAGCTTTCTTAAATTCAGATTTGTAGTTAAATAAGAATAAATCCAAAAAAAAAAAGTTTGATTCAATATCTATCTACCTAGAAATAGTCAGATAATAATTCAAACCACCTTTAAAATAAAACTATGCTACACATAATTAATATAAACACAAAAACAAAAGTTGCCTGCAGATATGAATAAAAAAACAAATAATAAAACAATACACTTCTTTAATACCTTAAAATCTCAAATTCTCTCAGTAAAAACTTTAAAAATATAATGAATACATAGAAAAATACATTTCAACATTTGTTTTATAGGATTAACAATGAGTAATACTACTGTTAAAACTTCTGTCATCCCCCCAAAAATTGTTTAAAGTCATGTTATTAGTGAGAAAGTGATAATGTTCATATTTAGTTTTCTCCTTAAATTTCAGTAACCCATTTTCTGGTGTTGGCGTTGAACGTCTTTGTTTTCGCCAACGATCCCTAGCGTGAGCGTGAATTGACGTTTCATTGCAATAAGTTATTGTACTGCCATCTATTGATGAACCACTGTACTTTTAGCCATTCCTAATATTTCATATTGAAGCTAATAGATAGGACTACCAATTCAATGCTCTACAATGACCACGAATAAAGCAATAAATAAGAAAATAAGTGAGTAGCGAAAATTTTGTTGTATAAAGAGTATACAAGTAGGAAAATGGTTGCCGGGTCTAGCAGCTCACTATACAAAAAGACGCACCATGGAATGGGCAGGAAAAAAAAAAGTGTGGTTAGGGCATTATGTGGGTCACTATATTAAGCATTAGTAACTGCCTAGAGACAGTGACTTAGTCTCAAAAATGAGTGATTATGGGCCTCCCATATAATTGAGTAAGCTTGAAATTATTGCAAGTGCGGTCATGACATTCTGGCCGTGGTGACCAGTTCGTTAGTATGACAGAATTTGTGACAACTGTTTCATTTCTAAAAAAAAAAATATTTAAAAAATCATTTATTGGGGAGGCATTTGATGGGGAGACTTTATAGTTTTAACCACAAAACAGTTCAATTATTGATACTAAAATATCACAATTACAAAGGTTGTGGTATTATTAAAACACTCTAATATTATGATTTAAATTACTTTTTATTTTTTATGACAATATGTTAAAGATAAAAGGCTGTTATTTTATGGTACTAGGTTGAAGGTAGTGCTATTATTTTATGGCCACACAATAAAGATAAGGCTATTATTTTATGCCAATACGTTAATGATTAGGCTTTTATTTTATGGCAATACGTTAAAGATAAGGCTATTATTTTATGGCAATACGCTAAAGATAAGGCTATTATTTTATGGCAATACGCTAAAGATAAGGCTTTTATTTTATGGCAATACCCTAAAGATAAGGCTATTATTTTATGGCAATACATTAAAGATAAGGCTATTATTGCATGTAAGGATGTGGAAGGTGTATTTTGAGGTACCTTCAGTAAAGCTGGCAAACAGAATGAACTCTGTTCTGGTAAAATATCAATGTCAAATTATTAACTATTTCTAACAAAACTAGAATATTCTACACCCCTAGTAAAAATTACCATCAAATAAACAATAATCAGTCTGATTAGTTTCTTTACAGCCTTCTGTTACTATAACATTCAATAGGGTTTTTAAAAGAATCCCTTTGTTTGGCACAAAAAATTAAGCAAACAGGAAATAATCTTCGATCACAATAGGAACAACCTTGTCAATAAACTCATAAAGTTGCTAAATCTACTTTCATAAGTTTATACAACAAGCAATTTTACATCTGTAATAGAAAAATGGTGATCTTTAATAAATGTTTACTACATTAGCCTACCTGATAAGTCAAGGCAGGGTTTTCCACAGAAATATGTTAAATTAAATTTCATTTTTACTAGAGTTGGGTCGAATATACTATTTTACGAATATGAATCTTTATTTTGTCCACAAATCATGAATCAAAATCCGAATCTTGAGGAAAATGATGAAAAAAAGAGGAAGTCATTTGGGTGTATTTTAAAGGTTTATTTATTATCGAAAGTTCTAAAATGTGACCTGATTTTTATTAACTTAGTTTGTCTTCCTTATAGCTTTGTATATGTAACTTGTGTACTGAGTGACATCACAAGCTCAGCCAATCAGATGTCTTTCTCCATCAAGTGCTTCCTTTCTATTCTCTTTAGATTGAGTCTGAACTACCACAAAGGTGTATTAAATCTATAAAACCAATTACAATTAAAATATCCTTAAGGATTCAAGGGTTCCATTCCTAATTTTTACTTGTCGAGTGTTGAAATGAACAAGTGCTTGTGTCCACGCAACAAGAATTGCAAGGGCGGAATTTCGAGATTGTGCCGACTTGAAAGGAAAAAAAAAAACTCTTAAATTCACCAAGTAAGGCACACAGTAAAAAAAAAACTAACAAAAATTATATTGGTGAAAGGCAAGTAAAAAATTTATATATATATCTTCAACTGGGATTATTTTTAGAGCTGGTATACCTATCTTGACACTTTACAACTTAACAATATGATCCCAGGTCATTTGTTTGAGCACTTAGATTAATTTTGATCCAGACTAAGACGGAGAAAATTAAAATTCAAGATTAGTAAATAAAATTAAGTTTAGGTTTTTTAATAAAATAAATTGATTTGACCCAACTCTAAATTCTCAACAATATATTATTAGTAACTGCAAGTCATATTCAACCCGAATGATATTTTCTATTTGTGTATGCAATTTTACAATCCAATAAAGTAGGTGGGGTGATGGCTTAAGTAATACTCATTTCATTCTTAATAACTTCCATTCTTTGGACAGTAAAGGAAGATTTAAGACTTTTTCTCTTATTAATCAACTATCCTAATCAAAAAATACTATCAGATTTTCTTGTGCGCACCTATATTTGCATTAAATGAATTAAGAAATATGTTAGGCCTATATTGATGAAAAAAGAATGAACATGTCATTCATTAAATCACTAGGAACATTTATTAGGGAGAAAAACAAACAAAAACCCTTTTTATTCATAGAGATTAGTTTGTACTTTTAAATTTTTTTTGGTAAATCTAAGTGCTTTAATCTTATTCTATGCGCACACAAATAGAACTATATGAGATGTTACAACACATTACATTTTAGGAGTAAATCATGTGCTCTTATCGGATCTGATTAAAAGTGTGGTACACTGTTATCCAGTAGAACGTGTAAACACTGTGTTGTCATCTCTGGTGTTGTATAGGTAGCCTGCATGTTTTTTTTAATACTAAATGTACCCTTCATTTATTATGACTTCTACTTTTATGGGTAAATGAAGAAATGAAGGGTACAAACTTACTTTTATCCATCTTTTAGTTTCTAGATACTTAAACCCTTAAACTTCCCTTTCTTTGTTTAAGCTTGTTAGAATAATAGGCCTTAAGTCTTAATTGGTCCCCTCAATCAGTCTGCTTAATAATCCTGGTAACAAATGACCTTATTAATTAAGTACTAGTCTTCTGTTTGCTATGTTCCTGGAAGTGGCGCTTTTTCCAGTCCAAAGCTGAAAATATTACACATATTTAATCAGAATGTGTGCCCAAAAGTTGATATAAGCTTACAAATTACACTGAGTATCAAATCAAAATATCACAACAAAGGGTGACAATACTCTCCAACAATCACAACTAACCCAGAAAACCAACAAATGCCTCTTGTGCTGAAAAACATTATTTTAGCTTAGATCGGCGCTATACCACTAGAGTAACTCTGCGTTGAATTTAATAGATGAGGTTTATTCATCTGTTTTTAGTGGTATGGTGCTTATGAAATATAAAATGGTGGATAAACCCCATGATTAGTGAAAGATTGACCAAAGACTAACTAGTACCATCTTCTTAGCTATGGGTTTGTGAAGCTCCAAAAATTTCAACTTTTGATTTGAGAGTAAAATTCCTGATTCGACAATTAAAAGCCTTTGCAATAAAAATTCTAATTATCTACTTTTATTTCCACTACAAACTAGTGTAAGTGTTAAAAAAAAGTCAAAAATAAATAATACTACATTTTGTGATGTTAACTTTATGTATCATTTTAAGACGAGATATATTAATTACATTTGAAATATAGCATTTTATAAATTATATTTAATACCTAAATTTACATAGTTATGTAATAGTTATAGTTATAATAGTTATGTAATATTTTTATTCAACATTAAATATTTTTGTCAAATAAGGCCCCCCTAAATATCTTTGCTATATAAGCCCCCCCCCC
>CABFWB010000425.1:239862-257853 GCA_902151455.1 Timema bartmani | reverse complement strand
TGAGATGAAATGGAGGACCTACAGTTTAACGTGGAATCCGAACCACGGTGGAGGCCTGGCATTCCTCACATTCACAAGTTGTGATTAATACACGTCTTGTCAGAGGTGAAGGAAGGGTTTGGCAATCAGATAAATCCGTGCCGGGACCGAGGATTGAACCCCGAACCCCCAGCACAGAAGTCTGACACCTTACCCCTAGACCACCAGGTCACCGACTTGACCATAATAGGTTATATCCTAATATAAAGTACACACATAGGAAACGTCCAATCAAGTAAAACAATTCTCACTCATTAGTTCATTTTTCCTTAAATTTTCAAGTATAATAATATTATCGAGCCAGCACTTGTACTTAAGTTCAAAAGATTTATGTGCTAGGTAATTTTAAATTTTGCATATTAATATCTTTAGTCTATTGTGTTTATAGTGCTGGATGACTCATGGTTTACTATATATTTTTTTACTTGTTTGGAGTTCGGATATTTTTTTTAAAACACCGTGTCTTACTACTCGTTAGGGTTATAAGCTTATTTACCAATTACATTAATTATTTTAGGGATTAGGAAGGTTATATTAGAGGAAGTGTATCCGCATTCGCATAGAGAAGAGTAGAAAAGCCTTTATGAAAAACTACCCTCAGTACACCCGACCGAGATTGGAACCTTGATCTCTTCGTCATCGGCAGTATAGTCTACTGCGAGAGTAGAGAATTTCTGACCATGCGGCCACCGAATCGGGTCGTTTGGATGTTTGTGAAATATTCAGTAGGGGTGAGTAAGGAATCCGACAAATGGGGTAGTGTGCAGACATCTGGACAATGTAATGTTAAGTTCAGCAACTTGTTGTGCATCGACAGTATGGGTACGGTACTTGGTGATCGTTCCAAGACCTATTACACCCCCTGGCACCTGGTGAGACAGGCAGGGCCACCTGGTAGCGAGCGGGAACACCAGGCCACCCCCTGCACGGCCGGTGAAACGATCCGCCATCCCCCCCGAGGACCCCCTAGTGCGCGGTCGGTGGAACAGCCCAATAATTGCACACTCTTGCAAGAGATCGTGCCAAAGCAAAGGGACCTACTAAACAAAAAACCTCTACAGAAAAAGGACAAAAACAATCCATCTTGTAGGAATATGTAAAGCTGTTAAGCTGGTGTATGAATAATTGTTCATGTTAATTATAAGAGGGTAAAATATACATGTTCTAGCTTAAGTTTAGAGATTAAGCCTGGGGGGGGGAGGGGGAGACACCCAACCTCCCCCAGCTAACAAAACATATTGATGTCTGGAGATAAGTAAAGAGAAAATCATAAATAAACATCCGAACATCATCCACCAATGATATTTGGGTCTAATTATTTTTGTTCCCCTTCTCCTGCCATCCAGTGCTCAGAAACATTCGGGCCACCATTGCTACTTCCTTCTTGCGCTCAGAAACTTCTGTGTTGCCATTTTCCAACCTCTCCCTTGCACTCAGACACATCCAGGCTGCCATTTTCCTTCCTAACATAAGAACCCATACAATCTCCACCATCTCCTCCTTTCTTCATGAACCCCCCTCCCACTCATCCCGGTACGGCTGCAACAATGGAGGGCAACGCAGAAGAAACAGAGCATAACACTACGCCACATTCAAAACCCTTCTCACCCCTGCACTCTTCCCCCCTCCATCTTCGTCATCCCACCTCGATTCCCCACGACTGCACTCTACGCAAAAACCCTATCAACCGAGACTCTTCTTTCTCCCCCTCCCCCGTACAAGCTTTCCGCACACCGAACACTGATTTCCACGGACCCCCATCTAAGCTGGTATCTTCAAGCCCGAATCACCGAAAGAGAAGAAAGAAGCAACGAAGATGCAAGAAGACACGTACTCCTCCAACTCCCCTCCCAAAAGCCCGCTCTCCTGCCTATTAACTAGTACTCCATAGACTGACTCACTACACCCTACCACCCCCAAGACTAAAGTCCAACGAGATAAGAAACAAAAGAACAAACAAGATAGACAGACACAAAGGAATAAAAACAAACTGTGCAAACTGGTTGTTGAATGGAAAGTACAAGACAGTTATAAAGAAGGTATATAAATACATCTTTTTATGACCAGAATTACACAAATAGTTTAGGGCAAGAGAATATAGTGTTTACTTTGATTCAAAGCCTTACTAAGTACATCTCATGAAACAAATTTAACTTTTTTATCTGATAGTAGGGAGAAGTTCGTATCTCTCGGATAATGTCGATGTTAGCACCAAATAATCATATCTTCTCCAGAATGGAAGGGAATTAAAGTGGCGTACTTAAATAACCAGTTAGTTTATTTTAAAACTATTTTATTTTCGTTTTTATGATTCCTCAATTCATTCTCAGGATTTTTCCCCAAATTTTTATTGAATAAAAAAATGTATTTGCATAAGGTAATTTTAGCATCATATATACTCAGTGAGCTCTTGACTTGACCCAATATTATGAAGATTTCTACTAACCTAGTTCAACTCGAATTAAAATAAACCTTGAGTTTGCTAACACCTTATCTCTACCATATTACAATTCATTGGTATACTTTGTTTACCCTGAATGCTATGGTGTAGCTAGTAATATTGGACCATGATGTAATTGGTCTAGGTTGGTATGCTAACTTTCAGGGTAGTAAAAGTGTCCATCTATATTATATTGGGGTTATAAAATTATCTTACCTTGACATTCATATGAGCAATAACGTTTTGGCTTCATTTTCTCTTGTACGCATCTTTTACATTTTTTAAATGCTTTTGGGGATGGCTCTTTTTTATCACAATAGTCGCATTCTATATAAAAAAAAAGTACCGTACATATTTACAAATAAATAAACTTTTACCATGCATTTACTAATATTTTAGTTAATAATGGAAGTATTTGTTTAGTTGAACAGCATAGCCAGCACTCTTCCCTAAAACAAATGTAGAATATCTGTACATAAGATTTTGTAATACTTCAGGCCATCAATTGAAGTTTAACTTCACTTAATATGTGAAAAAAGTTACTTTTGGATACCCCTTCTTGTTTTAACCGATTTCACTAACAAATAACATGATTAATAATAATAATAATAATAATAATAATAATAATAATAATAATAATAATAATAATAATAATAATAATAATAGGATATATTAATAATATATTAATAATATAATAATAATAATAATATTATTATAATTTTATTAATAATATATTATTAATAATATATTAATAATATAATAATAATAATATTATTATTATAATATAATATTATTAATATTATATTAATAATATATTAATATTATTATTAATATTATATTAATAATATATTAATATTAATATTATTATTATTATTATTAAGAATAAAGATCTAAAAGTTTACAATTAAAATAACAAAACACATCACAGTAATTTCCATCTTCAGCAGAAGAGAGTAGTGTAATTCGCACATGCCCAGAAAATGTCTGTGATGTGTTTTGCTGTGTTCTTTAAGGCCTACATTTTTCTGGTAGCTGTGTAGGCCATGTTCTTTTACCCTTAACTCAATGATCAATGTTTATTATATACAACAATTTTTTTCCCCTTTAGTTAGTAAAATAAATAAATGAATTCAAAGTAAAAGAGAGTACGATTGAGACAAAAGACTAAATATGAGATAAGCATAAAAAGAAGTTATTTTAAAATGTTTGTTAATGAAATAGTATATTTTAATCTTAATCCTCCTGATAACTTAGTCCAGTGTTGCGCAAACATGCCACGACAGTGAATTAGTTGCGCTGTCTACATTTCTTACTTACTAATATATTAACTACATCAGACAAAATCAAAAGTTTTCATGCGAAGTTAGAGTTATGGTTTACTCAAATTACTGATGGTTTGAACGAAATGTTTTCAAATACTAAAGAAGCGGAAGAGAAAAAGAACTTCAACCTTTAATCTTGGAACATTTGAAGATGCTTGAGGAATAAATTAGTCTCTCTATATATATATTGATATTCCTAATTCTGATTTACCATACAATAGGGGTGTTCTAAGTTTCGAATATTTATTCCCTTCGATTTCGATTCAAAAGTAAAATTCTGATTTCGACAATTACAAAGCTTCGCCAAAGAAATATTCAAAGTTAAAACACACATTTAAGCTTTTTTTTTCATTTTCTGCTGTTATTTAAATCATTATTTATTATTTACATAAAAAATCTATAATATTTAAATTACATTTTGTGAAAATAGCTTAATTTATCATTTTAAGACGAAATATATTAATTATGTTTGAAATATAGAATTTTGTAAATTATATTTAATATATAAGTTTACATAGTTATGCAAAGTGTTATAATTTTATCAAGCAATAGACATTTTTTTAAATATTCAAACTTTGATTCGTCTTCCAGAATATTTCATATTATTAGACTTCGCTTTGAATTGAAAAAATGGACATCTCACACCTCTATTGTACAACCATTGGAATGGGTGCTTAACAAGTTTGTTGCTGCCAAGGCACTTACCCGAAATAAAACAGTGTCCAACAGAAAGAGTTTAGGCTATTTAAGTATACTGCGAAACAAGTTAGCAGAACTGTGACTTAAGTCAATTATTAATATCGTTTTAAATTAATACAGTTAGCCGGTTTTGGTGGAAAATATACTCAAAAAGATATTATAATTTGGTTCAGAAAGTTTATCATACATACTTTTTGATTTAATATCAGCTGCCTCGGTAACTGTGTTGTTAACTTCTTTGTCTTTTTTCTTAATTTCTTCAGATATATTTTCCTCTATATTATCATTAGACATATTTTCGGGTTTTGCAGATTTCACTAAAATAATAATGAGTATAGGATTACAAAGACATAAGAATGGTTAGTTGGAATAAAGTTCTAGGCTTAGTTTCGGTTTAGATTAGGGGTTGTCCATAAATTATGTCATGCTAATTTTTTTTACCCCCTCTTAGAACCAATTTGTGAACCCCTTTCTAATATTACATCATAACATAATGCTAACCAACTCCCCTCCACCTATTTAAATAGTATTTTTAATTGTAGAGCTTGTATAAACATTTATTGAAACGTGTTTGCCAAACTTGATGATCGAGGTCAATCGTTGTTTGTTAATACGTGAGCGCAATTGGATTTATTAACACAAAACGTTAAACAATATGCTTAATTGTAATGTGATGTCACACACTATCTGACTCCCCCCTCTCGATATGCATGTTTACGGGCAGCCAGCACATTTAGCTGAATGGTGCTGGGGTGGAAATTGTTTAAATAAAACACTTATCAAAACAATAACCCATTTTTAAA
Organism: Timema bartmani; assembly: GCA_902151455.1. Classification (NCBI taxonomy): domain Eukaryota; kingdom Metazoa; phylum Arthropoda; class Insecta; order Phasmatodea; family Timematidae; genus Timema; species Timema bartmani. The sequence continues at coordinate 252,550 of CABFWB010000425.1, read as the reverse complement.
GATGAGCTTTAACTACCTTAGGCAGCTTCTTCTCTATTGTTACAGAGTCAATGACCTTGAAGTAAATTGCATGTGATAGTGAGAGCTCGTCTTAAAAGAGATTTTTCTTTAAGATAATTGTTATTATTGCTAAAAATATGTACAAAGCTGTGGAAAGATTACCGATTAAAAAAGATTTGTTAACTTAAACGAACAGAATTTTATCATTCTTTGCTGTTACACACACTACATTTACCCTGAACGGTAACACTCTTCCCTTTACTTATAGCACTATGGCCCCGTCTTATAGGCTACACCATAGTTGAACCAAGCAAGTTAAGATTTTTACCTTTAAACTATAACGGGTACTTTACATATAATCCTCGCATGTCAATAATTTGTAATTTTGTTTGAAAATATATTCTTTTGCTGTTTAAATTTTTTCACTAGATATTGCAACTCATTTGGGTCTATATGCTTATGTACTAATTACACTAATGTGCTTGGGACTTGGAAAGTAGGATTTAAAGGAAGTGTACCAACATTTGGGTATAGGAAGAGTTGAAAACCATCCACAGTACACCTGACTGGGATTGAACCCCGATCTCCCTGTGTTTGGCAGTCTAGTCTATTGTGAGAGTAGCACCTTGGACCATGCAGCCACTGAAGCAGGTTTTTTGTGTTTAAAGCACACTAACTAAATTATATATATATATATATATATAAAATTTGATACGGCTTTAAAAATAACTACTGTAGATTAAGAATATACTAAAAAATGGCAGTAATTACTACACCCTTGGATATTTTATTTTGTGCACTGGCTCTTAATGCTTGTCCAGGCTATCAACATATTTACACTAGTGGGGTGGGGATGAGGAAGGTAGAATTAGGAGGAAATGCACTCACATTTTCATGAAAGGAATGTGGTAAACCATTCAGGAAAAACCATTCTCAGTAAACCCGGCCATGATTCGAACCCCTAACCCATATGCTACCAGCAATCCAAACTATTGTGAGAGTGAAACCTTGGATCATTAAACTATGGCCTAAATATTAATAATAAAACATACTAAATACCTTCTGAATTTATATTCATTTGATCTATAGTCTCCTTTTGACAATTCTTGGATTTCAGTTTCTCATCACTATTATCATCCTTACATTTATTTGCACTAATTTTTGTGTTTGCTTTGTTCACAAATGAACTCTTTTTCTTATTTCCAGGTTTAGGCTTTGGCGATTCTCGTGCTTTAGCTTCGGTTGTTTCCACCTTTTTGTTTGCGTCATTGGAACAAGCCAGCCAATGATATTTCTGAATCTTGACTGCGGGATTTGTGTCAAATTGACAAGATTCTACTTTACGTCGCAATTCACCAGTGATGAATTCTAAACAATAACACGTACATATAGAAATGTTGAGGATTGGGGGTTTTTCTTTAAGGGAAAGACAAAATCAATCTAATTTTTACATGAACTAATTTTAAAATAGGTAAAATTAAACATAATGTATTTTATAGTTGAGGCAGTTTCAAAGCTTGGTTTGTAGGATAGTAATGATCAGTATAAACATCTTTTAATATAGTAGTAAAAAAAACTATTTACAAAAGTAGATGTATTCATCATTTGTTAATCAAGGCTTTACACATAAGCATGGAAATTAAGTTTGTAAGGAGCATGTTAGCTGTCACAAGGAGAAACAGGATAAGAAATGGATGTTGGAGTACATGAGATAGTAGAGCAAGCAAGGCTTGAAAGGGTAAACCCATATTTTCATCATTAATTTTCGGCCATGCTGGGGATTGAACTCGAGACCCTTAGCTCAGTAGACAGACATGCTACCGAATGAGCTAAGGTGTCGGACAGGAGCAGATAACAGCAAGTAAATTAGTGAGTGATGAAGAATGAATGTGAGTGAAGGAGGATGAATGGTGTAAGGACAGTGGCCAATGAAGGCATTTGACAAAACTCACCCGGCCACAGGAAGGAAACAGTTGGATGATAATAATATACAATCACATTTTTGGGACTTAATACACGTAAAGTTGAAGACAAACCGAGACAATGTGCTTGTGGATGATTCTCTGTTGGTTTAAACATTTGATTTTGAGTGTCTTTAGGGCAAATTACCTTTTTTTTTTTTTATAAGGATGGGCCCTTGAATCTTTAATGATATTAGAGATTCGAGACTCAAACCCTCAAAAAAAAGTTTGTTTTTCGAGTTTCCAAGTGAAATCGATTTATAGCTTTAATACTGATTATCAGTGGTTTATAACTAATCATAATTATATAACGAATTTAGCAACTAGGCCCCAGACCAGTAATTTAACATGAATGTTAAAATGAATGAATTATAAGAAATAATGTTAACATTTAGTTACCATTTCTATTTTCTATTATTCCATCATATTTATATTTCCTCTTATGTTCATAATTTATTCCAAGAATTTGATTTGGATTGAAGATTCTGGATTATAATTGGTAAAATAGTGAATTTGACTCAACTATGATTTTTAATATTGAAAATAAACTAATCCAAATGCTCAGCAAAATAGCCAATTGGCCAAGCACTAGTAATATTATTTACCTATTAACATCTAAAAGATAATGAATTAAAATTTGTGAGTTAAGAGACTCAAGCGTTTTACACATTACTAAAATAGATATGCAAGTGCAAAACCGCTGATCAGGAGATGAAATCACCCGAGTCAGAAGACAAACCTTTCATAAATAGAGACGGTATGTCACCGGTTTTCACAAAAACAGTAAATCCCACACACCAATCTTTCTCAAGGCAGAGAATTTCCGGGAAAATGACACGAGTGGGGAGGAAGTGTCCGAGAGAAGTCATGCTGGAAACAATGTTCTTAAAGATGGCCCGGATTTCGGGTAGGGCACTCGCCCACATCGGTGAAGAGTCTGTTCTGATGGCATCTAGCAAGATCACACCTGCTTCTACCTGTCAAAAGTTATAAAAAATAAACAATCAAAATAAAATTGAGGTCTTAGCTTGTTTTTATAGCATCTTTATGAAAAAATAAAGTTAGAAAATATCTTAGTATTTTTATATATGCTAAAGATGACCATCAGAGGTGTGCAAGGTCAATTTTTTCAATTGGAATCAAGTAATGTGAGATGTTCCCGAAGCCAAATTGAAGTTTGAATATAAAAATAAGTTTAATTTTCAATAAAAATATCATACTTTGAATAGCAAAGTAAATTAAGATATTAAACAAAAATTTACAGAGTGCCATATTTCAAACATAATTAATGCACTTGGTCTTAAAATGAAAAAATTAGGCTTAAGCTACTATCACACAATGTAATTTAATTAATTTAGATTTTTTTTTATGTGAACAATAGTTTGTGATGGAAATAAAAGCAGAAAATTAAAACAGATAAAACACATGCTAGTGTTCATAAAGCACCCACTTAGTTAAGTTCTTGCATACGGCCCCTATTTTTTTTTATGAAGGCTAATCATGACTTTTATTTTATTTTATTAAGAGCTATATAGTCAATTGCAAGCAATTTGTTTTTAAATTTAAATGGAACAGTAATTTTCAGGGTTGGACCAATGACCTCTTTTAGCAATATGGCAGACTACTGATGCTAATTTTTTTTTTCAATATTAACAAAGGTAAGAGGATGTGATGAAACACATTTTTTTAAATAAAAAAACTAAAATAGTCAAAATATCCTGTGGCAACCTTTAAAAATGTCTTCTTTAAGCTGGCCTTTCATTACAGAGTTGAATTCAGCAATGAAATAAGACTAGGCTAAATAAAAAGTAGAGTTGGGTTGAATCCACTATTTTATGAATCCAAATCTCCAATTTACCTTTGAATCTCAAGTTCAAATCCAAATCTTGGAAAAAATTATGAACGTAAGCGGAAATATAAATATAATAGAAAATACAAATATTAACTAAATTAAGGATGGACCTTGAATCCTTAAGGATATTCGACGATTCGAGAAAATTTCGTATTAAAGACCCAAATCCTAGATTTTTTTATTTCTTCAATTTTTCTAGTGAAAAGTTTCAAGTTTTAAAGCTTCACTGCTTATTGATGGTTCAGAACCAGTAATAATAATAGGATGAACTTAACAACCAGGCCCCAGACCAGTAATTTAACAATTGACTGAATGAATGAATTAATGAATGAATGTTATAATAATTGGATTATAAGAAAGATTGTTAACATTTGGTTATTATTGACACTACTCCATTATATTTAGATTTCCTCTGAGGTTCAATATTCTTTCAAATATATTCATAATTCAAAAGTAAAATGAGGATTTAGATTAGTAAAATAGTGAATTCGACCAAACTATAATATTTTTGATGATTTTACTATGGAAATTGATGAAAATAAACAAAAGGGAAAATAAACTAACAAGTGTAAATTTAATGAAGAAATCCCACCTAGGGAAAGAGGAAAAATGTGCGAAGAATCCAATGCACAAAGGTGACACTAATAAGTGTGAATTTAATGAATAAATCCCACCTAGGGAAAGAGAAAAAATGTGGTAAGAATCTAATGCACAAAGGTGTCACATTTTCCTCCTTCTTTAGGTGGGCTTTCTTCATTAAATTTACACTTATTAATTTATTTTCATCAATTTCCATTATTATAAAATTATTTAACCACTGAACCAACTAATTAAAAAAAAACATTTTTGATGATTTATAAATATAAAACTCACAATTAGGTTTGCCAGATTGTTGACTAAGCAGAGATGGTTTTCAGGACAATGTACAAGGACATTTAAGCTGAGAATCCGATGAAAGTATGTGAACAATGTGAAGATCCGTAGAGCATGCGCCAAGCTATACAGCTGACACTTTCCTTTGATGTCTACCAAGAACCACGGAACTTTCCAGGCTGTTAATAGAATAAAGATAGCTTATTTAAGATTTTCTCCGTGGCTGACATAAGCATTGCCAGATTTAAGGAGTAGCGATTGCCTGGGGCCCTCAAAAACCACCACAAGAAAGGAAACATAAATTCTAATTTTACATTGTAGACATCTTCTTGTTTTGTGACTACAATAATGTTCTTCCAGTGTGAAATAATTATGTAAAAATATTGTTTTTATGGAATTTATATGTAGCCTACTTCGTTTTAGTTTGTTTTTAATAAATTTGTGTGAAATCAAACAGTTGTTTAATTTTTACCTTCCCTCAGATATGCTATGATGTAATTTAAATGGGTTCATAGCGGCTCCACATACGTAAATCCGGCACTGAACATATGACTTGTGTTTTGTTATTTCATGCTTGGTGTGTTGTCTCAAGTGTTTATATTTCAACAATAATTTAGCCAACTTTCCGGCAAAATAAAAAGGCTATGTAAAATAATGTTGCATAAAATATGTTAATTAAATAGAATTTTTTATGTTTAGAACATACACTACCGCCACCACCAACAAGCAAAATAATTTAATGGCTTATTCTGGTAGTAATACATTTCAAATCCCTCTCCTGTGGATTCATGGTCTAATGCGCTACTCTTGCAAGAGACTAGACTGCCGACAGGTAGGTCATGGTTTGATCCCAGTTGGGTGTAGCCTACTACTGAGGGTGGTTTTTCTTAAATGGTTTTCCACTCTCCCTCCACACGTATGCGTGTATACTTTCTCTAAATTCAACTGTCCTCATTCTTTGCCCGTAAGCGTAAAACCCAAATGGGTAAAAAAACACTTTACAGCAGATATAGATAAAGTTGATTTTCTCATGCAAATTTTTCTATTACTCATTTAACTCTGAATTTTTTAAATACATTTTTTAAGTAAAAATAAGCAGTGAGATTTCTAGTAAAGAGAACATTTCAATAAATTAGCGAGTTTTCAATGGAAACTGCTTAATTAGATTTCCTGCTTCAATTATCAATTAAAAAAAATATATAGGGTGTAATGAAGTGGACTAGATAGAACTAGCTCAAGATAGAGATAGGGTGTAATGAGGTGGACTGAAGAGAACTAGCTCAAGATAGAGATAGGGTGTAATGAGGTGGACTGGATAGAACCAGTTCAAGATAGGGATAGTTGGCGTATGTTTGTAAGTGTGGCAATGAACTTTCAAGTTTCTAATGCCAAAGAATAAGTAAATAAACAGTTAACCAAAACTCTTACCCTTTTGGCAATGATCCAACAGTTTTGCAAAATAGTCTACATTTGTGTTGCAAAGTTCATCAAAAAACTCTGAAAGACTGTTATCAGTTGCAGCAAGCCATGATACGTCATTGGTGTAGTTCAACAAGTCATTGACCCATTGCCAGAACATGAACTCTGATAACTATAACAGATAAAATGAAACATAAGGAATGAATCCTTAAAAGTATTCAAGACCCGAAAAAACTTTAGATTTGAGGTTAATAAATAATATATGTAGCTTTCATTTATTCTGGAAGGTATTACCTTGATGGATTAAACTATGTCCTCATCTTATGAATTATGGCATTGTGGAAGTATATAATCTAAGACATATAACTTTCAGGGTAAATGGGGTGTAAAATATCATTTTCAAAATTTGAATATACTTTTTTTAAATAAAGCTTTCATGATCTTGTATAGTGGCTTAGATCTACAAAGCTACATACATTTAATTCAATGTGAATTGACATTATAGTAAAAATGTTATAATTTAATTACGATTTAAATTTTGTATAGCGACTTAAGGGAAAAAAAGCTCAAACTGTTGTAGATTATTAGTCTCTTATTCTTATGCTTATCATCTCCTTAGATTCAAATTAGATTTTAAGATTAAAAGGTAAAATAAAATTTAAAACAAAAGAAAATAGATTAGCGTACTCTCTAATAGAAAAAATTTAAAACAAATTTAAAGCAATATCAGAGCCCTAACCCACCTCCGAAAAAGGGTGTGTAGTGCCAAACTTTGACAAGTACACCCTGAACATAATCTTAAGAGGAATGAGATTGATCCACGAGCATGACACAATCTCGGCGATTCCGCTTCTCAAAGCGAAAAATGGTATGCCTTGGCTAGGTCCAGTAGGATTCATGGATTCAGTGCTCCACTTCTTGAACTTTAACTGCAGCCAGACGATCCGCAGCGAAAGTAACTCTACCATCCTACCTGCCGCGGCTGTGTTACCCATCTCCTGACACTTCTGCAGGGCTGCCATTTCCTCTACAAGACTGTAAAGAATAATATTAAGGATGAATCCTTGAATCCCTAAGGAGATTCGAGATTAATTATTTCCATAAATTTTTATTTAATGTAGACATTTTACTAACATTTATCTGAGAGCTCTTATACTATTTATTGATGACTCAGATTCAACATAATTAGATGACAAACATAACAATCAGAGCCCAGAACATTAATTTATCACTTAATTGAACAGACGAGCATTATATATATATATTTTTTATTTATTGTATGACATATATGACCAGGAGGGACATGACATCCAGGTTTGGTCGCCTTATGTTTAGACTATTAGCCGCTCTGTTGGCACAGACCATTGCCCAGGGTACACCTATGGAGGTTGTCTGTTTGTAATACCCGCAATGAGATGATATGATGATGGTTATTATGGAGTTACAGAGCCAGGGTGAGTCTTAACCTAACTTAAGCCTAATTTACCAAACCCTGGTGACCGTTGGGACAATTCCCCTTGAGGGCAAGATACCCAAGGTACCAGCCGGGAACTGAACCCGGGACCCCTGGGCCTGTAGCCAGGTGCACTGACCACTACACCGCGGGGCCGAATAGCATTTATTTAGGAGTGTGCAAGTTCAACTTTTTGAATTCAAAGCAAAGTCCAATCAAATAATATGAAATATTTCTGAAGCAGAACCGAAATTCAAATATTTATAAAAAGTTACTTGTTGGATAAAAAATATTATGCTTTGCATAACTATGTAAATTTAGTTATTAGATATAATTTACAAAATGCTATTTTACAAAGATAATTAAAATATTTGGTCTTTAAATTACACATTATGTTGTTGTTATTATTATAATATGTAATTTAATTATTTTAAATTTTTTATGCAAACACTAATTTATGAAGGCAATTAAAGCAGAAAATGAAAATAACAAACATAAATGTGAATGTGTGTTTTAAATTCAAATCTTTCTTTGGAGAAGCTTCGTATTTATCGAATCTGAAATTACACTTTCGAATCAAACAAATATTTGAAGCCAAGTCGAAGTTTTCGAAGCTTTGCACACCATTACATTTAGTTACTATTTATATTTTCTAGAGCAACTTAAGAATTAATGTTATAAAGTTGTATACGTCTACCATTTATTTTTTAATTTGTATATTTTTAAATTTAATTTAGGACCACACCTTACTACCCATTTGGGTTGTACGCATTGCCCTAATATGTTGGGGAAGAGGATGGTTGAATTTAGATAACACCCAACCGGGATTCAAACCCCAATCTCTTTGTCACTGGCAAGATTTATGCTTTAGACCATGCGGCCACCAAGGCCGCTTTAAAAAATATTTGAATTCTGATTTGTCAAATATAAAATCTGACAAATTTCTAAATAATTGTATTCTGGTGTCTTGTTTTAGCCAAAGTCTGCCAAAATAAGTTTTTATGAGGCTGATAGTCAGAATCTTGGCGCTAAATCTTACTAATAAAGTATTATGAAAAACTAACACTGCTCAACTTGATCCAATACCAACACACCTGAACTCCAATACAAAGTGTAACGGGAAAAGCTGATTTGTCTTAATTGTGGAACTCTTCACGCACTTCTTGGTGTTGTCAAACTGGACATTTGACACGAGCTGCAGCAGTTTAACACGCTTATCTTCACACTCTTCAAGGAACTTCTGATATGAATTGGTGGCTGAAGGATTGATAAGCTTGCTGTCATTTGAGATGGCTGATAAATTAACACAAATAATAAAATCATGGATTAAATAGCCAAGCTATTATGGTTTTTAATTACAATTATAAATGCATCTAGATATCATATTATTCAAATTGAAAAATGACACCTGGACACAGGAATCGAGCCCAGGACCTATGGCTTAATATGCTAATGCTTTAACCACTGAGCTATCTAGGTGTCCTCCTGTATCCAGGGTAATTCTTTACTCTTATTTTAGGGCAGAGTCTGTGCTAGTAAAATAGTAAAACTATAAATCTTCCACCTTAGCTCACTCAGTAGTGTGTCCGACTATTGAACTAGGTCAGGGGTCAGCAGCCTTTGTGGGTGCAGATAAATTTATAAACATATCAAAGGTTCCGCAATAACCAATTGTTCCTCCCCTCCGATTTAAATTTGTCTTTTGTCTACACATTTATATTTATTCCTTTAAATATATAGATTAAATAAACTGTATACTTTCATATGAAACTATTTAATTTTTTTAGAACATATCCAATTATGAGCAATCAAGGTTATTTTCATCACACTCGAATATGATTTGAAAATACTGGATATATTTGCGAGTTTAGAAGGCTTAAAGATCACATTTTAGTGATGATGCAGTTTTATTACAGAATCGATTAGAAATGGCTGCAAAATAGACAAGTTGCCGATGACCCCAAAACTGGGGCTACAGCTAGACAGGCAGTTAATGTTATTCAGTGGGAAGAGGGAGTCTTCAAGGACTTATTGTTGATCAAATACTCCAAGGATTAGCTGCACAAACTGACATACAGTGGCTTCAAGGAGCAATATATGCAGTTGAGTGATGGCCAGACTTATCATTATTTAGGTTTTCATTGGTTTTAAAATACCAGTTCATGATCCCCTCTGCTGATGAGCTGAGATTTTTTTTTGGTAGCAAGTGCTATTTCTCAAGCTATTTATATACCATGATTTTTGTTGAAAGAACAGTAGAGAAAATTCGAACATATTTCTTTGCGTCCAACATTAATAACATTTTATTATATTAATTGTGTTATTCTATAGGTATTGATAATATATATCAAAAGGGAGGGCTGCAGATAGCATGACTTTATCTATGAATATATTAAAATTGTTTTAGTAACTTTAGTAACTAACTTTAACTGTTCTTCCAACCAAAATCATACCATAGCAACATTTACTGCTCATCTAGTTGACTACCTGTGTACGGTTTATTTCTGTTCTTATTAGAGTTGCACTACATTTATGATACACCCCGATTTTCTTACGAATGGCCGTATCTGACAGCTAGAAAAGTTACTAAATCTACTTTCAACTATTCATACATAAAGTCATGTGATATGGAGCTGTCACTTGTGATAGAGAGATACTATCAATACTAATTATACTCATCATCATCATCATTTCCTCCAGCCTGTGGTCGGGTTAATTTAGTAAAATGCCTCCATCTTCCTTTATCCTTCCATCATTCATTCTCCTTTAATCTGTTCCATTCTCCTCCTCTAACTTGAATACTTTCTGTTAGCTATTCCTACCATCCCTTTTATGGCCTCCCTTGCTGTCTTTTCCTTATATATTTCGTCTCCACCATTCTCTTTGGTATCCTCTCATTTTACATCCTCATTACATGTCAATATCGTCTAATTCTTGCTTCGTCTATTATCTCATGTACTCCCTCTATTCCCTCTTTTTTCTGGATCATTCCTTTATTCTGTTTCTCCCCGTATTCCTCACAAACTTCATTCCCATGGCCTCCACTTTCTCTTACACTCAATTTCCATTTTTCTGTTGTATTTGTGACCATGGCTAAGAAGTATGCCCTGTATACTTCAAGGGCACATTTCTTTTCCACAGCAGGTCTCTTACAAACCTATAGAACAATTCCCACTGCTGCCCTCTACTCATTAGATCCTCTCTACATCCATATTTCGCCTCAATCATGCTTCCAAGGTGTTTTAGGTTCTGTACTTTTCTCAGTTCTACTCCATCCAACTTTATAGCTTTATCACCTCTTGGAAGAAAATTGATCATTACTGTTCAATCCTGCCATCTAGGTAAAAGAGGGCTGCCTTAAAAAGTTAAATATATAACTACTATAAGTACTATGGATAATATCATCAAAGTCAAACTGAATACTTTTTGGATGTAAAAGGTGGGGGAAAATGGTACTCAAAAGTTTGTGATGCTGTATTCAGCTGGTAGTTTTTATAGGGGTGTGTGAAGCTCCATAGACACACATTTAAGTTTATTTATTTCATTTACTGGTGTTATTTATTTCCATCACAAATTAGTGTTTACATAAAAAAAACACGCTAATATAAATTAAATTAGATTTTGTGATAGTTACTTAATTTATCATAAGATTAAATACATTATGTTTGAAATATAAAATTTTGTAAGTTATATTTGATGCATAAATTTACATAGTTGTAAGGTATAGTAATTTTATCAAATATTAAACATTTTCTTAAATATTCAAACTTGGATTCCGCTTCAAGAATATCTCACAATATTCAATTCGGCTTAGTTTTTAGTTGAAAAAGTGAACTTTGCACACCCCTAATTTTGGATACGGCTACATTTCAAGATTGAGCTTTGACAATAAATAACAATTTGTGCTATGATTTTAAACTCAAAATAAAATTCAGAAAAAATATTTCAGCTTAAGCAATTACAAAGTTTTGGCAATAAAAATATAGATGGATAAAATATACATTTATATTACATTTTTGCCATTTACAAATTAATTTTAGTAAGACATTTTCTTTTTCAAGTGATTAAGTTAAATTTAAAAGCTAAAGATAAATATAAATAAGTGATAACTTGATTTATCAACTTAGGACAAAAAAATAAATAAATATATGTATATATTTTCTAAATGGGAACAGTATTTAATGTTTAAAGTTATGTAATATGCATTATCTTTTTTTTCTTTCTTAGATGAAGCTATTTAAAAAAAATATTCAAAAATTTATTCAACTATGGGAATATTTCATAAATCAGACCGGCATCGAATGGAAAAAAAATGGCCTTCACACATCCCTAGTAAATGTCAGTAACAATACAAAACAAAAATTCTCACCTGAAAGCGCTCCATCGGTAGTAACTTTAATGGAGTATTGTTCCTTTTCCAGAGCTTCCACGTATGCCAGTGCATCTTTTATATCCATTTTTGGAATATTTCTTGAGAAACGTTTGATGGCAAGATGAGCTTCCTTGAAATATTTCGAGGCAGGACATGCTTGTTGTAAAAGGTGATCTTGTTTCTGAATAAACACACTAAACTGTGCAGAAACATCGGCCATGGCTGCACGGCACTCTGCTTTATGAAGCCGAACAAGGAGATTCTAGCCAGGAATAGTGGGAAAAAAAAAAGTTGAAAAAGAATAAACCCTGCTCCAAGTAAGTGACAAGAAGGACAGATATGTTTTTTATAACTCCTATATATACCCAAATACAAGAGATTAAGGATCTGCAAGTATTCAAATTTTCGAGCCCAAGCAGAGTCTTTTTATTGATATACAGACTCAAGCTAGACAGATTTAAGGCTGAATATATAGTCGAGATTCAGATGTCAGTTGATCCCTCATATAACATGAACCGTTTGTTATTCACATACCGATTAGCTTGGTTGACTACCAAGACTAGACTATAAATACGACCCTTATTTTCTTGAAATTGGTTCAGCAATTTTGAGCTTATTGTATAAGGCTATTTATCGTTACTCACTTTTGGTGATAGAAGACTCAAGGTTTACTCTTATTTATACTTGTCTGCATGTTGTTTGTGAAATGTACAAATGGTGTGAGGAAAGGGGGAGAGTGAGGAAAAGGGGGGGGGGGG
>CABFWB010000425.1:227212-239321 GCA_902151455.1 Timema bartmani | reverse complement strand
TCTTGTCAGAGGTGAAGGAAGGGTTTGGCAATCAGATAAATCTGTGCCGGGACCGAGGATTGAACCCCGGACCCTCAGCACAGAAGTCTGACACCTTATCCCTAGACCACCAGGTCACCAATACTATATATAATCTTATGTTCATAATTTTTTTTTTCTGAAGATTCGGATTCGAAGCTAAATTGGAGATTAGGATATGTAAAATAGTTAATTAAACCCAACAAAAGCATATATAGGAAGGCAACTCTTTATAGGGCTTGTGTAATTAAAATTAATATTATTTACTATAGCTAATTTTTTTTTAAATCTAGAAAAGAGTTTAAAATTTAAAAAATAATAAATTAATTTTTTACTACAAAAAGAAAATTTTATATATATTTATGACTGTCTTTGTGGTCTAGTGGTCAGAGTTCTTGGTTAAAGATCCAGAGGTCCTGGGTTTGATCCTCAAAGATTCCAGAGATTATCTGTGAAGCAGTGGGTTTGGAACGGGTTCAAACTCAGCCTCGTGAGGACAAACGAGGAGCTACCAGAATGAAAAAGTAGCAGCTCTGATCTAGAAAACTGAGATTAATGGCCGTAGGGTCTGTTGTGCTGACTACACGACATCCTAGATCTACAAATGTTAGCACTATCATCGCTAGCTGTGGCAGCCGCTTACTTTGGTATAGCTCGATCGTGGGCTCAAGCCATAGAGTTTATTTTTAATCATATATTTATTGAATACAGGCTCAGCTTGGTAATTGGAAGCTTTCTCGAATCGAATGAACTAACTTGAGTTTGAAGAAAGCTAGTTTATTTTCCCATATTTTAATTTATCAATTGTTGCGTATTATTATAATTATAAAAAAAGAAGAAAGCACATACTAAATGAAAGGTAAAAGGTAGTCTGAAGAAGAACTACACCATAGTGTCAGATATCAAGCCTTCCAGAGATAAATTCCTACTGAAAATGATTTTAATAATAAATAAATAAAAAATAAACAAACCTGGTCTGGAAATGTGTGCTCCCAAGTGTCTGCCAAAATTAATGCCATGGCATTATACACTGTGCCGAAATGTTCAAACCTCCCAATGATATCATACATCTTAGCTGGAAGGTAAAAGTTGCAATTAGAACAAATTTGGGGATAAAAAAAAAACCCTATAAAATGAATGAAAATAAAGACAATCGTTTTAAAAACCTAGGTAGTAACAAAAGTATATAAATCTCTATATAAAAGTAAATAGTATGGTGTTCCGTTTTATGACGTTCCACTAGTAAGGCATTTTTCAATTGAAGACATGCTTCACTATGTTCGGCGCCTGTCTTGCTCTTACGATGATTTTCAAGATGTCATCTGCACACTATTATGTAAGAGAGAGAAACTTTTGGGTATTTCTCTCTTTCTTACACAGTTTTAATAATCATTTGCTAATTTTGAATGAAAATGAAATATATCAAAGTATTTTTAGTTAAATGAAATAAATGTGTTAGTAAAAGGTTTAAACATCATTAATAAGTCCGAAGCTCGTAAATTGTGTCTTTAAATAAGTTGATGTAGGCTAATATAGTAAAACTTCCTTCAGGCTAGTATTGGGAACACTCCCTGGCAGCAGCTGAGTTACATAATGTCGTTGGACACCATTTTATATCTATAGCTCAGTCTGTTTTCAGTATTTGTGCACTCAGCTTATTATTATTATTAGCACCGCGTCTTACTACCCGTTTGGGTTATTCACACTTAGGCTAATGTGTAATGGTAGGGCGATTATGAGATGAAATGGAGGACCTACAGTTTAACGTGGAATCCGAACCATGGTGGAGGCATGGCATTCCTCACATTCATAAGTTGTGATTAAAACACATCTTGTCAGAGGTGAAGGAAGAGTTTGGCAATCAGATAAATCTGTGCCGAGACCGAGGATTGAACCTCGGACTCCCAGCACAGCCCTAGACCGCCAGGTCACCCACACAGCTTTTTAAATTCGGATTATTTTATACACAGTACCGGTATTGAATAGTATTTTTTACTAGTTAGAATGACTTCTAAGCGTAGTAGTGATAACAAGAGGACTCATAAACATCTTACTTTAAATACCAAACTAGAAATTATTAAATAATTAAAAAATTACTATAAAGAGTCAGATTATGAAAATGTGCCATCTCTTTCATCCTTTTCACAGTAAATATGCTGAATTTATATTTGTCAGTCACTTTTAACTAGGGATGAAAATATTTTAAGGTAAGCAAAGTGTGTGTACTGTAGGTTGTGTACATATTAGTTTTGTATTGGTTTTTTAGGTCTATTATATCATACTTATAGTTATGTTATTAGGATTTTATATGCATTTAAAGTAAAAAAAAAAATTTATGTCCCGCTTTATAGCGGGGTCCTAATGTACGTGTGATTTATTAATAAAACAATTTAATTCTGACCTCATAAGTGGGGTTAAGTAGGCTATTGAGAGGTTATGCCTTTTCTTTAGCCCTAGATACAATTATTGGGTCTGTTGTTTTTTCATATTATGTAAAATGTAGAATAAAGCTGAAATTTAATGGTCATATTTTTATGGTGAATATATAAATATTGAAAGTATCAATTTATGTAACCAAAAGACTACAGCAAAAAGTCTCTAGTGTAGTGGTTATGAACTAAACACTACAGGTTTACTTACCGTTTGACGGGCTGTAGTGTTAGTGTGGGCTTGGATTGCGAGCCACAGACAATCTCTCCAAGTCGGCAACTCGGCATGATTATATGTACACACAAAATGACCCAACTGACGCATCAGTGGATAAACATAGACTAAAGCAAATTAGCGGGGTTCTTGTCCTACCAGAGCTCGGTTCGACATCACACGACTTGTTCTTCCCTCTTTCTCACACATCTGTTCTGCCTTATTCCCTGACACCCTGTTTGAGTATGTATTACCTTTTATGTGCATGTTTTAGGTTAGAGAGAAAATGTCCGACCCTATATATGGGCGGGCTTTAATTGATAAAGACAAACTTGGTTCTAGATGGCTATGAGGGCCATTCTTTGTATAATTATTGTTGGTATGAAATTTGCGCTAAATTTTCCAGACAGCGAGGTTGTTATTGATAGTTACCGCTTTCAGTTTAAGGGGGTGTTGTGCCTTTATCATGTATATCTAATTATTATTAGTTAGTGCTTAATGCCTTTCAGTTTAAGGGGGAGTTGTGCCGTTGTAACGCATATGTAATTATTATTATACTAGTTGTCATTTGTGTGTTTCAAGGTCATACTATGGATGGAAACCCCTCTCCTCTCATACCTACATTCATAGCTCAACGTTGTCAGCTTATCAGAGTGAGAGCCACTCTGATTGATAAGTTTCCCATGTGGTAAAACATTAGGCAACACTGAAATGACCCTGAAACACATATATTCCTGAATCAGACTATAGTTAGCACTTAAAGCTTTTCAGCTTAAGGAGGCGTCGTGCCATTGTCGTGCATATCTAATTGTTATTAGCTAGTGTTTAACGCTTTACAGTTCAAGAGGGCATTTTGCCTTTGTCAACCATAACTTATTGTTATTAGTTAGCTCTTAACGCTTTTCGGTTTAAGGGGGCGTTGCGCTTTTGTTGTGCATATCTAATTATGATTAGTTAGGGTTTTAATGCTATTCAGTTTAAGGGGTATTGTGGCTTTGTCATGCATCTCTAATTATGATTAGTTAGCGCTTAACGCTTTTCAATTTTAGAGGGCTTTATGCCATGTTTATCGCGCTTAACACTCTACATTGGTTTGGCACTATTATGCCACGGCTTTGCTCTAGGAACAGTATATTTTTGAGACCCGTGTTTAATATTTAGCATCCCTTTTTCTAAGGAGTTATACGGTGTATCTTTGATCTTAATTAAATACCCAGTATGTTATGTATTTGTGTAAATAAAAATTATTGTTGCCTATAAGGTTGTTCTATCCTTTTCGGTACTCTAGTAGTAGCAGTTATTTTTTACTTTTGACTATTTTGTTCTGTCAGACATTTTGGCTTCAGAGTTTTTTTATTTTAGTCAAGATAAGTCTATTTTAAAATAACGTTTTTTAAGCAGCAAAGAATCTATTGTGGAGATTTATACTATTTTGATATATACAAAATTTGTTTTATTTATTACCTAAGGATGGGATTATATGACAGACTAGGGTTTGATAAGAGATCTTTTTGGGAAAAGAGCGCGGCACAATTTCAGGTAAAATAATAATAATAAAAAATCAAGATTAATCTTTCTACACAAGCGTTATTAATACATAAACAAGATTTTGAATCCTAAATTTACAATTTCAATACTTTTCATACATCCATCTTCAAATTAAAAATGTTATTTAATATTTATTTATATACTGTACTATAATGAAGGTAAAAAAAACCTATTGAGTCTAGGGTTCCAGAGATGGGGCACCTTAGGGAGGGAGATTAACTAGGTAATGCATATTTGATTATTTAAAGGGAAGAAGAAAATTCTGAGCTGAAGGAGGTGGCAGAGGACAGGGCGCATTGGAGATCTAAATTCACTGACAAAAGGAGTGGAGCTGTCGTAAGAAAGAACAAATAGTAATAATAATAATGATGACAATACATGGTGTCTACTCAACTTGACCAATGAAATTCCCGACTTTTTCCCTGATTTCCCCTGATCATTTCCTAAAATTCCCGACTCAAAGGTATGTCACATCCTTCTAATTCCCCCACCTTCCCCCTCATTTTCCTATTAATTTTTTTTTATGAATAGTAAGTTTCAAAATTTAAATAAACATATTTTTTAAATTTGTATTAACATTGTTTATTAGGAATTATAAAATGTATTACACAGCTACAAAAAAAACTACAGTTTAAATAACATTATT
This sequence comes from Timema bartmani, assembly GCA_902151455.1. Lineage (NCBI taxonomy): Eukaryota > Metazoa > Arthropoda > Insecta > Phasmatodea > Timematidae > Timema > Timema bartmani. Next base: position 234,466 of record CABFWB010000425.1, on the reverse strand, counting down.
ATTTACTGTTTTAATGATTATTATATTTCATATTTTGAGTAAAACCACATTTTCCCAGATTTTTACTGTAATTTCCCAAATTCCCGGCTTATTCCCGTTTTTTCCCGAGCACTTCAAATTCCCGGCTAATTCCCGTTTTCCCTGATTTTCCCGGATGGTAGACACCCTGCAATAATAATAATAATAATAATAATAATAATAATAATAATAATAATAATAATAATAATAATAATAATAATAATAATAATAATAATAATAATAATAACAACAACAACAACAACAACAACAACAACAGCCTAAATTACCACTAAGATGTGATGGTGAAAGGGCAAGGGGGAGAAAAAAACCAATAACTAATTCTTACCGATGGAAAGATGATTTCTGGGCAAACTGCAAATTTGCATGTACATCTGATTGAATGTTACTTCATGTTCTTCACGAAGCCACCCATCCTCTTGGAGCAGTGAAAACATATGTTGTGTTAACCGCAATCGAAAACTTGTTAGGTCCTCATTGTGTTCAAGTATAATCCCTCCTGTGTATCAAAATGAGTCGATTAAATACTGTGTAAATTACCATACAAACTAAAAACCTAAAGGAGTAAAACAATTAAATTGGTTTAATATTATTACAGGGGTACTGAAACACAATATAGATGAGAAAATATGGAACCTATGTTGAATGAAACAAACAAAACAAAAAAATTTAATAATAAGCTTTGGTTGGACCAATGAACTTTTCATGTATAAACAAGTGACATTAATTATTAGCAATAAATTATTCATAATAAGCCAATACCAATATAGTACTTTTGTTAAGTTTTTGACACATATACATAATTTCATATAAATAAATTCCCACACTTAATACTTCTTATTAGTAATACAAATTTATCTATGAGGCAGTATGATTAGATTAAAAATCTTTATGAGTGGTCTAAGAAACCCAATTTATATTAGATGTTTAGAAATTAATGGTAGGGTTCCCACAGAGAAGCAGAGACTTTCTCTCTCCTTTGCCTAAAAATGGAGATTTTATTGCTCAAAGCTCTAAAATATGTGAAATGAAATAATATACATAGTTGCAGTAACACTCAATCAAAGAAATGAATGTTATAATGAATGGATTATAAGAAAGAATGTTAACATTTATTAAAACTTGTATTTTCTATTATTCTATTATATTTATATTCACTCTTAAGTTCATATTTTAATTCAAGATTCAGATTCGGATGTTAATTGGAGAATAGGATTCAAGATTTGGATTTATAAAATAGTGAATTTGACCCAAACCTAGAAAAAAGTAACATCTCTGCTCACCAAAGAGCATAACAATTTCCAAGCTCTCAATTTAAAAGATAAATTTGCCAATATCTCAGAAACAATGGATTTTATAAAAATATATTTCATATAAAAGTTTATTTTTAATTTTTAGTCAAACAACAACTTTGCAAAAGTAAGCTTTTTTTTAAATCTCAAATGATATAATCAAAATTGGAAATTTTCGCTTAGAGTCTGCCCATTGTAATAAAATATTGCTCTTAAAAAATATATTAAAGGTTTAAAAAAAAAAAAAAAATCTAACTCAGCTGAACGAGAACTCTTATCTCAAGACTGCTGGGTATTTATATATTACTATGAAACCCCTTCTCTTTGCTTACCTGGTTGTTGTAGCAATTTTACAAGACAATAATAAGCTGGTTGACAACAATGCATGGGGTAAAACACATAAGAAATACACTTATCCCTACATTTTATATAATATTGTAATGTAACAAGTTTAAAGGTTATCATGAAATAAAATATTTTATGTTATTTGTTTGGTTATATATGTACTCTGTCAATCTTATCAAAACCTGCCTGTAGAGCTCCGTTAATTTACATATCTATGGTAACATAATTTACTTAAAACTTGAAACAAAGTTCAATTTTTGTGTTCGGAAATTTTATATAAACTTTGTTTTACTAACAAAAAATATAATTACTATACTACAATTTCAATTAAAATGAAATCATTAGATAAAAAAAATTCCCTTGAAACATTTAAAAAAAATATATATATATATATGTATATTTAAGTTCGACCATGTCTAAAATTATGGCACTGAAAGTTTAACAACATTTACTATTAACCAAATTAGTTGTCAATGATACCTAAAATAAAATATCATTGCTGCTCATAGTTTTAATTTTGGGTAAGCTATTTTAAGATATAGTCATTATGTGGCTGATTAAAATTGTAGGAATAGAACAAAAATTGGAAAATTCTCACCCATAGACGTTTTGTTGTTGAAAATTCAATCACACAAAAACATATATTTATATTTAATGAAATATATCAAAGTGTCTTTCTCAACAACCACTCCCAGTTAAATTGAGACTTTATGTGTATATTTTACAGTTCAAACTGGTAATTTATAGCTCTATGTCCTTTTTTTCCTCTTGATTGGAAATTTCAATATCCAGGTGTTAAAGCCATTTTTAAAGCGACGCCAATAATAAAACAAAACTTAATCATCTCCTTCAATTCTTCTAAAAAAAACTTTCCGCTGGGAATAACATGAAAAAATGTTTCAAATCTACATCAAAGAGGTGATAAAATTGAGAACCTAGGAATATTGCTGCAGTAGTGAAATATAGATGAGAAATTCAGTAAAAGGAAATGACAAAGAAAAATACTTTGATGAATCAACGAATATTTGGAAAAAAATAGGATCTGGCTGAAATTGTATTGATTTAAAATCCCTTTAAAAGACCCCACCGTATTGATATTCAGATAGCTCATTAAATATCCATCTAGCTAGGCTTCTATCATTGTGCATTCTAATTGCAAAATTAGGTAACTATTGCGGGTTAGTCCAACTAATGTTCAAGATAAGCACTATCAATTACTTGTAATGATTCTTCATGGACCATGGAATTGGAAGTTGAAACCGTAAACGCAGTAGAGTAATGCTATTAAAGAAGTACTACGTGGAATTCTTATGAAAGCTATGATGAAAAGAAACGGGTAAATGCTTTTTAAATTGTAACACGCAATGTTGTTTGATAATGCTTCTAAGCTTTGATTATTCACATAGGGTTATGTCTTCTGTCATATTAAAATAATAACCCAATAAAATTTTCCGAGCACCAAAGTTAGTTTCATCCAAATGAAAAACAAACAAGTTATGTAGTTTTAGTAACTGAATAAAGTAAAATATAGACAAATATTAAGCCAGTCACGCAAAATAATGTCAAAAAGGAAAGATTAAGTTTTGGGAGGCCTATAAGCCTGACCATTTGTATACAAAATTAAAAATTATTATAAGTTAATGAAAAAATGGAATATATTTACCTTTTTATCACTTATGTTAAGAAAACTAAACGAGATATAGAGAAAATAAAGAGGAACTTTTTTGTAGTGCATAAAGTTTCCTACATAAAAATCTTTGAGTGCATGTAGCTATTGAAGTTAATAGTTTACAAATAAAATTTGAAATACAAGCCTATAGTTTTGAAGTTATATTATTATAGAGGATAAGATAGTGTTCTGTCATACACAACAAATATTTATAATACATTAATTTTGTAAAAATTAATGTATTATAAATATGTGTCTCCAGCAGTGTCCGTTTCTGTTACTGAGAAAGTACGTTATTAGGAAGTAGTTTCACTGTAAGAGGTCATGTTATTTTGTTGGGAAAATTTAAACTGTCCACTATAAAGAATATTTCGCTAATGATAGGTGTGCGTTAAGGGAAATTTCACTGTATCCCAGTTGTTTTAGGTGATATTCCACATATATTTTTCCTTTCAAAATACAACAAATTCCCGGTTTTACAGGTGCTTGGAGATCCTAGATTCAAAAAACATAGGTAAAATGAAGATTTGGAATTAAAGTACTTTATTCGACACAAACTCCAGTTATATTACCGCAATATTAGATAGTAGGGGTGAAAAAATCTAGAGTCTAAACAATATTGGCTGAGAAAGTTGTCACATATAGGCTAGTACTAATATTCTTTAGAACTATGTAAATTGCAGTTAGAAATGGGACGCTCAAATCCTATGATATTTGAGAAATTTAAGATTTGTAAAACCCTACAAAAATGCACTTTGTTATTATGAAGAATTTGACCTCAAAAAACAATTTTAAACAATTGGTAGTAAAAGGAATTATATGGATTGCGAATTTTATATCTATTATAAATTGAGTATTTGGGAGAGTCGTGGAGGGAGGGACCAACACTATATTAATATAGTTAATTTACTAAAAAGTGTTCTCTTTTTTTGTTTACAACACAATAGACATGACAAACAAAATATCATTTGTTAGTACTACCAAGACTTTAACTAATTTTTAAAATTGGACTTGAAATATTTCCACTTTAACTGAAATTGTATATTTAAATAAAGATTCGAGGTTTCGAATTTGAATTTAAGATTCAAAAGAAAATTTACAATTCATATTCGAGAAATATAAGATTGGATGCATCTCTGAGTGAGGTATAATTAAAATAGTTAAGAATCAAACCTGGGACTTCCCTTTATTTCATTGTAAAAGCTCTCAATTTAATTTTTAAGTTATTCATATAAATGTGCAGAACAGAAGGGAAAAGCGAACAATTTTTTATTTATTTACTTTGAGATGTTTTGTTGACTAGTGAGAATGAAGACATTTCTAAATATTTTACTTGACTGTTCACATGTGGTTTTGCTAATCACAATTCAACAGATAGAAAAAGTTACTTACCATAGGCAAAATTATGAATTATTTCAGCATTGTAGTTATGATGGGCAAAACTGTTGAAGAGTTTGTGGTATTTGGAGCATTTAATTCCAGACTGTTCTTTCTGATAGCTTTCCAACATCTGAAAATTGAAAATGTTTGTAATAAGTATGGACGAGATTCTCAAATCTTTAAAGATAGGAGGGCGGGAAGCTGCGACTTCATTTCAAATATTTATCTGCTTCGGCTTTTACTTGAGAGTTAAAGTCTGGATTCGTAATTATTGAACATATATACATACACATTTTAGAGCTAAAACAAACTTTTATGTTTATTTTTTTAAATTTTCTGCAGTTATTTCCATCATAAATTAGTTAGTGTAAAAAAAATCTAAAATAATTAAATCACATTTTGTGATAACTTAATTTATCATTTTAAGACTAAACGTTTCAATTATGTTTGTAATATTGTAATTTATAAATAATTATAGTTAATACCTAAATTTACATAGTTTACATAGCAAAGTACCTCTAATATTTTTTCACTACATTAAACTTCTTTTTAAATTTTTAAACTTAGATTTGGATTCGGGAATATCTCATATTTTTCGATTTGACTTCACTTCAAATTGAAAAAGTAAACTTTGCACACCCTTACTTAAAGAGATTCAAGGATAAAAGAAAATAGAAGATTCAAGATTCAAAAAAATAAAAAGGTTTCATAATTATGAATTGCATATATGAATAAGACAGTGTAGAAACACTTTACAATAAAATAAAGTAATTGATAGCGAAGGAAGCTAACCCAAAAGGATAGTCAGATTAGGCCTAGATAGTAAAACACACTTCACATATTGTTTTGAATTTCCGGAGATGCTTCTTTATCATTAGAAGAGACACATTTAAAAAATACAAAGAAAGATATGCTATAGAACTATTTGAAATTTGTAACTCATATAACATATTTTAAAAAAAACTATAGGACAAACTTTACAACCAGACCCCAAACCATTAATTTAACATTCAACTGAATGTATGAATGTTAAAATGAATGATTAAATTTTTTTTCTAAACACATGGTTACTATTTATATTTTCTACTGTTTTAATCTATTTCCATTTCCTCTTTTGTGTACATTTTTTTCAAGATTCAGATCCGAATTTGAGATGCATGGCAAAAATGAGAATTCAAATTCATAAAATAGTAAATATGACCCAACTTTATATTAGATTATTGATTTTTATATTTTATTTTAATATTATTTAAAATTTTGTTTTTATCTGTTGTATTGATAATGAAATACATACCTCTACAGATTCAGAAAAAAACTGGGGATCCAAACAAGATTTTATCCCTTTAGAAGACATCCAATATTCTATGCTTCTGAAATAAGATAAACATTAAATTATATTAAAAATAAATGTATTTTAATTTTATTTATTGCAACCAGACCAAAGAGTATTAATTACCAATTAATGGAATCAAATTGGTATTAAAAGAATAAATATAAATACTTCAGTGAGGGAACGTTTGGTTTTGATAATTATCATGCTTTCTATTGCAATTTTAAGATTTTAGATTTAGAAACAAAATCTAGATTCTAGGGATAGGACCCTTGAACCGCTAAGGATATTAGAGAATCAAAGATTCGAGAAAATTTCAGATTCTGAGAAAGAAATAAAATCCCCCTTATTTTTCTTCTAATACTGATTAATGGTGGTTAAGAACCGATTATAATATAGGATAAACAAAACAACTAGGCTCCAGACCAGTAATTTAACATTTAGGCCTGACTGAAGGTATGAATGCTATACGGAATGGATTACAAGAAATAATGTTAGCATTTATTAAAATTTGTTTTTTCTCTTTTTCTATTATATTAATACTTCAGGGTTGGAACTACCAACAATGCTTAAAAATGGTAGGAGAAGTGACTGTTAAAAAAATGTAACCTAATTTGCTTTAAAAAAGCGATAAAATGGTTTATATGCATACATACAATGTAATTTTTTAAACCATTAAATAAAAGATTATCTACCACAATCTCCCCTCATCTATTTTACTTTATGGTTTTCTTTATTTATAAATAAAACTTCTGTTATTACAAATAATACTAATAATAAAACACACTTAATTAAACAGGTATATTTTAAGTAAAAATAAAACACTAACATAAAATCTTATCACTTTGTTGGTGATCTTAAAAACAATGTTATAAAAACAGCCTTTTTATCTTAAAGGACATCTTGTTTTTATCTCTTGTGACACCCTTACTAACTGAAGAGCATGCAGGGAATAAGAAGCCAGGGATCACAAGAGAAAACAGTGTTTTATTTATATATAATTTTACAGATCAAAATTGGAGAAAACAGCAAAGTATGATGACCAAGCATATGCGAAATTTAAAAGAGAATCGAAAATCAAGCCACTTACAGGCAACATAAATTTTGAGGAGTATAAACGTCTGTGTAATAAATGTACCCAGGCCATTAGGAAAGCTAAAATGGACTTTTCCCTTTCACTCTCTAATACTAGCCGAGAACCC
>CABFWB010000425.1:133628-224438 GCA_902151455.1 Timema bartmani | reverse complement strand
TTGCCCCACTTTAGTCCGTGTCGGGATTTTCTTGGGAGTGTGTGTGTCCGTGACGAGTCGTCGAGCGGGTTCATTCAACTGGCAGTTGGTGAGTACAGGCCCATATAACTCAGCGTTGACTCGATTGTACTTGTTCGTTTTTGTGACATCGTCACACTACATCTTTTTTTCATTAAAACCTCTTCTTTTCTCACCTTGATGAGTTCTTCTGACATGGCATGAACCACTTCCACTTTTCCAAGACCTTTATTTTCCAATACAAATTTCAATCTCTTGCTCACTTCATGTAATAATCTGTCAGTAGTTTTACTCTTTGAATAAGCTTCAAATTTTTTTTATATTTTTTAACATCTCTTATCATGTATTGATGGATTTAGATTCTTCATCAAGTTTACGTTTCCTTTATTCCTTTTTGCTTTTCCGAGATGTCATACTTATTTATCATTTGTGAAATATGGGTTTACCCTTCCACATTGATAAATTAACAGCCAGGGGGCTGGATGTTGTGTCTGTCCTTGTCTTAAGTTAGATTTTAAAGCATATGAATTTACGACAGGCCTAGCAAGCTGGTAGTGGAAAATAAATATGGCTTGAATAAAAAATTGACCCTGACCATAGGCTGGGAACAATAATAGATGTAAAAAAAAGTTATACTCCTTAGATGCTTACCTTTTCTTTCACTATCAATTTTGATGAACAACCTGTGCAAGGCTCATTAAAAAAAATCAATATCAATGTAGTTAGGTTTATTGCAGTGAAGTCTTATAGCATCTTTGACAAACAATATTGCATTAAAGGTTCTTTCCAACACACAAGAATGAGCTTCTGTCAAAAACCTGCCAGAAATTGGTAATTCTCTTTCTACATACCAATTCCTTGGAATAAAGATAAAGCTGCTTTAACAACCTTTGTGATGTTAATGTTCTTCTGTCTTCCGGACATTTTGTCAATATTGAAAATTTAGTGTCAGTAATCATCAATACAATTTCAAATAAGTGACAAATAGTAAGAAAAGTGACTCGGTTCCAGTCCTTATTTATTTCCGCTTATGTTCACTACGTTTTGTGAAGTCCAAGAAAGAGATGGAAGAGACAGATAACAGCAAGCTTGTGAGTGAAAGGAGACGAATAGAAGCAAATAAAGGAGGGAGAATGGTGGAAGTAAAGAGGAAGGTGGGAGACATTTTAATAAAGTAAACCGGCCACAGGCTGGAAACATTCGATGATGATGGTGAATCTATGGTTCTATAATATCTCAAGATTTAGCCTCTGCTAGTCTCCCTTTCTCCTAAAACCAATAGGGGTGTGCGAGTAGTTGAAAACTTGAGATCTAGTTGAGTTTTAGTAGCTGCTTGGACTTGACACAAAGATTTTTACAAAATTTCGAAAATTTGAGTAATCAAATTTTCAATCTTTTTCTTAAACATTCTTTCTTTTGATTCATTTTACTCACTTTTTATGATATAATTTCACAGAAGATAAAGTCCCTAAATATTTACTTTTAGTCTAGTAAAAAATAAATTGTATAAATATATAAAATTTATTTAAAAATTTGAATTTGTGGTATAGATTTTTTTCACAAAATAAATTAATTCTGAAAAAAATTAGTTTCTACTAAGGGTTTGCGAGCTTGGGTTTTTTTTCATTCGAGTTGAACTCGAGACCAATATTTCAAAATTCCCGAGTTTGAGTATATTCATAATTTTAAAAAAATGTTAAGAGAATATATTTATTTATTCTCAAAGTAAAATTGTATATTTAATATGTTACTAGTCAAAACACACATAAAATGTAGCCTAAATATGACATCTTTAAAATTTGAGATCTTAAAAATATATGAAAACAACACAATATTCTTGAAATAAGAATGAGACTCATTTTTATAAATAATAAATATTTAAAAAAAAAAAAAAACTTTTTAAAATTAGAAATAACACTTTAAAAAAAGATAATTTAAATATAAGAACAACACTCAATTAAAAATATAATAGAAAACATAATTAAATGGTTACAACACCAACATCTTTAAAGAAATTAAGCTTACACTAACGATTATAAAATGGTTTAGTAAATTTATGTTTTAATGATCTAATAATTCCTCAAAATATGCTTACATAACTTTATTTACCCTATAAGAAAACTTAAGAATTAAAATAGTTAGAAATTTGAAATGTTTCATATTTCTTTTATTAGCAGGCCTATTTACTGTATAATAATAATGCATGATCACGTCTTCTATTCCAATTCCATTCCTCTAAAGGCAGTTACACATGATTGTTGTATGGGCTCACACTAAAACTTATCTTATTGCTAAATTCATTTATATTTAATTTTTAATGCTAGAAAAAGTTGATGTTCAAACTTTAAAATGAAAAATAGGACGGTCAAAATAATATTTCTAGTAAAATATATGAAATAGTACATTCTTTTTTATCTAAATGTGGTAAGTTTGGTAAATATTTATTCCAATGTGGATCAGTACAGGATAACCAACATAATTTTACAACCAAATAGTACCTAAACTAGTGCTAGTTTTGTAGTTATATGTATTAATTAATACAAGATTTAGATATCGTATCTCTATAAGGAAAAACTCTTTTCGCTTTATGAGGTATTTGTATTATATTTTCCTATACCTTCTTGCAAATATAAGTTTTAGATATCATAAGTTTAAAAACATTCAATATAATATATTAGCGATGTTAAATATTTTATTTAAATGAAACTATTATTTTAAAAAGAGACTAGGTAAAGATATTAAAAATAATGATTATTCAATTATTTAGTAATATATTTATCTATTTTTATTGCCTTGTAATGGCAATGCAACTTAAATAAAAGATAATTCAAAATGCACAACAATATTGAATAAGTTTACCGGTCAAAAGTAGTTATAGAGCCCTACATTGTTAATCTGAAATTTGATATTAATTTTACCAATTTGTTAAATTACCAAATGATTTCAAAGTGAAAGTGCCGACATAAACTGAATTAAATAGCCTCTGCTTACCATTACATTTAAAAAATTGATTTATCATGGTGTCTACTCAACTTGACCAATGAAATTCCCGACTTTTTCCCTGATTTCACCTGATCATTTCCTAAAATTCCCGACTAAAAAGTATGTCACATCCTTCTAATTCCCCCACCTCCCCCCTCATTTTTCTATTAATCTTTTTTTATGAATAATAATAAGTTTTAAAATTTAAATAAACATATTTTTTAAATTTGTATTAACATTGTTTATTAGGAATTATAAAATTTAGTACACAGCTACAAAAAAACTACAGTTTGAATAACATTATTATTTACTGTTTTAATGATTATTATATTTCATATTTTGAGTGAAACCACATTTTCCCAAATTTTTATTGTAATTTACCGAATTCCCGGCTTATTCCCGTTTTTTCCCGATCACTTCAAATTCCCGGCTAATTCCCGTTTTCCCTGATTTTCCCGGATGGTAGACACCCTGTTTATACATATATCAAGTGGAAGCTTGAAAATGATGAGCCTACAAAACTTTAAATCTCGATCTCAAGCTTAAATAACGAACATGACTCGAAGCTTGAAATCCGAGTACTTGCAGAGCCCTGGTCTGTACTTATTTATCATTTATGCAAGGATCTATAGCAAAAATTACACTTGAAATATTTCTAGTATAAATAATGGTCTACACTACTCGAACTAAACAACAACTCAATGGTTTCATTCAAACTCGAATGGAAGTGCAAAACGCCTACTCGCACATCCCTTAAAACTATTCAAACATAACAAAATGTTTGACTTATCTAAGCTTTTTGTGACACAGAAAAATGTGGCATATTGTGTTCTACCTGAAGTTACTGATGAATTGCTCATCAACATTTGGAACACAAACTCCCTCCAAATCGATGAACGAGAACACATCTGAAGGGATGATGACGCACTCCCCATCATCTTGTTCATATTCGAACCAACCCTCTCGCAGAACGGCTGTCCAGGCAAACACAAAAAAACATCGATACTTGAGATTTCTTAGTTTATATTTTTTTATATTTGGATTACCGTATTAGCCCAAATTTAGTAAAGCTTCACACAACACATCCCTAAAATTTTGAAGGTCTTCTATATAAAAATTAAAAGGGCTTAATTATACCCTTGCTGCCCAAGCACTCATAAAATTTAGCATTTTTTAATATCAGAAACATACCTCAAATTCTTCCACCAACTTACACGTAACTCAAGTGGCCCACCACATTGCGGAAGCTTTATTTATTTTTTGTTCAATCTTTTGTGCTCTATTTGTGCTGATATGTGCTCGAAAATGAAAATGTGTGCTGTGAAACTATCCCTTTTACACATTTAATGTGGCAAGCCAACTTGAGCTCAAGCTACCCCACCACATAATGAAAAACACTACATAGCAAAATTCTATTTACGCCACTACAATGTGCTCCGTTTGTACTCATATGTGCCCGAACATAAACATTTACACTTTAAAATTAAGCATTCCAGTGAACATTTAATGTGGCGGGCCAACTTGAGCCTTCCCTATACCATAACCTGTATAAAAACTGAGTTTAAGCTGGCCGCCACATTTTGAAAAAATCAATGTAACAAAATTCTGAATGGACCATTTCATCGTGCGCTGTTGTGCTCATTTGTGCCCGAAAATAAACACTTGTGCTCTAAAATTAGGCACTCTAGTGAACATTTAATGTGGTGGGCTAGTTTGAGCGTTCCCTATATTGTCACCTGTAGACAACTTGAAATCAAGATGGCCCGCCACATTTTGAAAAGAATCATTTCAACAAGACTTTGTTTGTACCATCCATTCGGTTTTAGTTTGTGCTCATATGTGGCCTAACATTAACAATTGTGCTCTAAAATTAGACCTTTAAGAGAATATTTTATGTCGCGGGCTAGCTTGAGTTCAAAGTGACCCGCCACATTAAATGTTATCTAAAAGGCCTAGTTTCACAACACAAAAGTCCATGCGCATCGATTCCTGCCCCGGCCAGCCAATACAGTTACAGTATGCTACCAAATATACCTTTGCAGGAATCAGGGCTGTATTTTCAGTGAAAAATGTTAGGCTAGGTGTACAATTTAAGTACAGTTGTTGAAGAACACTTTTAAGAGAAAAGCAGTGCACTATATTCGGGCCAACATGGTAACTAATAATGGTCAACAATGAGAAATTACTGGATTCTGAATATTTTTGTATCGATTACACGCTAGTATTTCAATTTTTTGGAATTTCAGAGTTTATAGAGTCAACAATTTTTGCCAAGGATTTATCCTCAATTCTTACAATACTAGTAGGAATCGAGTTTGACTACCCTCAATATATAAGGAAAAATGTGTGATAGTGCACTACTTAAAGTGTTTGTGAATCAACTGTTCAAATTAAAAGCAGAAGTTAGAGAGAAACTAACATACTCAAATAAATTGTTAAAAGCTTTTGACCCAGGGATAAAATATTGTTCTTTTATAAGCACTTATATGTACTAATCTTTATTTACCAATTTCTGTTTTTTTGACTTACATTTTTAAGAAAGGTTTTTTTTGTGCATTCCACACCCTACACCAAGAACTATGGTGGAAAAAAACCTAAATCAAGGAAATGGGAAAAATTTTGTGATGTACTAAAACTTAATTTCTAAGGTCAAATCTCCTTTGCTTCAACTTTCTGGCACTTACAATAACCTTAACTTTTTCGAAGTTTTAAAGCAGAAAAAAAGCTTTGATATAATATCAATAGATTAGAAATATCTCACAAGTATGAAATATTTCAACAATCGTTCTTAGAACAGCCATCAAACAGTATTTTAACACCTACTAGAGATTAAACAACAACTATATCATAAAGTATAGTTGAATTCTGGTATGCCAGCTTAAAAGAATATAGTACTTTTGTTTTCTTTAAACCTTAGTCTTTACCCAGATATGTTTAGTGAATATAAAAAAGAAAAAACCTTTATCAACTTTGATTCACACTTTCCAAACTTGATTTCGACTTTGTTTCACATTTATAAAGTACTCAAGAATGATACCTTACCCCTCTTGTTCAAGGAAGAGTTCTATCGAGCTTTCATCTGTGAATCAAATAATAAAACCCTTTGTAAAAAAAAAAACTCTTACCATCCAAGAGGCTGTAGGGAGTCCCTTCTAAAAAACACTTCATCTTTGGCAGTAAGTGCTCCAGGGCATACTTTAGAGTTATACGCGCCTTGTGACATCTGAGAACAAGTCGATAAACCAAATGTAACATATTTGTGATTCCACATGTTGTAATTCACTGATTGTCTTTGTTCAGGTAAGCCATCACCAGTTTAATAAGTACCCTTAATTGTTCACAATATTTGCGAGTCCTTTAGTGGTCAACGTTAGACTGTAGCATATTGTGTTCAGGCACCAGGTAGTTTGTTTAAGGTCATTAGCACCTTAGAAAAAAATAAATTATAAAGTGAAAAACGCATTAAAATCCCCTTAGTATAAAATAAATAGAGATAATACACCTGCTGAAAACCGCAAGTGAATACTCTAAATAAAATTAGGGGTGTGTAAAGTTTCAACTTGGCTTCGTAACAAATATCAACCTCGACGATGCTTCGAAAATTACAAATATTTGCCGATAATGCTCGAGTACTGCCATTCTGAGATCCTATGTAAAGTACAAAACAATATTCATATAGAAAAAATCTGAGGTAATTGAATTTAAGTTGTGATGATAACTTGATTTTTCAGAATAAAATTAAATATTACAAGAAATTGTGCAATAAAACATTTTCTAAGTGATTAATCTTAGTGCGTAAAGTGATAAAAATATATTTTTTCAAGATTAAAACAACTAAAAAAGAATATTAAAATTTTAATTCGGCTTTGAGAATATTTCATATATTCAAGTTCACTTTGAATTGAAAAAGTGGACTTCGCACACCCCTAAATAAGGCATAAAATACTAAGATTAAATATGTAATACTAAAGAATGTTAAAAATAAATCTACACATGAGACAATTACCAAATTAGTCAATTTATAGAAGCAAGACTCAAATGAAATTCAAAATAACTTAGTTTTATAAGTTTAGCATACTGTTTGTTTTTAAATGTGTTAGCTTGTTTTCCACTAAATAAATTCATTCTTGACAGAATCGTTTGTTTAACCGTTTCACTGCTAAATTAGGAAAGTATCCTGTACACATGTCTATTGTCTGTGCTGAATTAGGAAAAGCTTTGAGCAGTAGTAGTTTTTAGCTTAACTGTCACCCATTTTGACGATTATAAACATTCTCCTAAGCCTAAACTACATAACTACTGAACATATATTTATAAAAATAGCTGTAAGAATGAATAAATGACTCTTATACTACTAATGTAAACAAAACAACACAAATAAAACATGACCGAAAATACATTAACTAGTAAACAGTTGTGTGATCTGCGATGAATATCAATCTATCGGTTTGAAGAGAAATGTATTTGAATGCAGTTCATACTTCATAATAGTTCCAAAGTAATGCCAATAGACGGTGTTAGGAGCAAGGTTCTTAGAGTATAAGGTTGGCTTGTTGCCTGCTGTCGGCTTTTTTTCCCAAGCACGCAGCACTGTTGTGAAGTCAGCTCGTGACAGTCACCTGACTAATGCCGGCTTTCTTCAGTTCGGTAGCTACACGTGCTCGTGCAGTGTCAAACTCGTTATTCACTTCGTATATATGTCATGTATGCTACCAAATTTACTGTGAATAGTAAATGATTGTGTGTTTATTGTAATCTTAATGATTATTTATGTGTGAGGTGTGAAGTGTTAAAAAAAGTATTGTATAACTACTAGAAAATGCCGAGAAAACATTGTACTGTTATTGTGTGCAATAATAGCCATGAGATAACTAAGGGTTCTGGTGTTATATACCACAACTTCCCTAAATATCCTAGTGCCAGACGAAGACGGATTCATCTTTGTAAACATGATGGAAAATGGAAATCTGATTGGTGTTCTATTTGCTCAGAACATTTTTAACCTGATGATTATAAATGCAACCTTCAAGTCGAGCTTGCATAAGACAAACAAATTAAAATCTTCTGCTCTTCCCTCCCTCAAACTAAGCATTACACCTCCTTGTCATGTCTCCAAAAATGTTATCCAAGGGGAAAATATAACCCGTGAAGCTAGGAATAAAAATAGATTGAAGAAACAAAAGGTGATATCTTCTATAGATATGCAGAAAAAGGAAACCCAAGAAGAAGATGTAGTTAATTGTGTCTCTAAAAACCTAAGCGACGAAACAAGTCAAACCAATGGGAATAAAACTGCAATTATTACAAAATATCTTGAATTACAAAATGAAAACTAAATATTGAAATCCAAAATAGTGAGAAACAAAGTGCATTGAAACGAAAATCTATGGAAATCCGTAGGCTCAGGAGCACATTTATTTCTCTGAAAAAGAATAAAAGTCCCAAATTGGTTAAAGAATCATAGTTCGAGAAAAACTTGATACTGCTTTTACAATTAATCAGTTGGATTTATTGTTTTGTAATAGTTCAATGGACAAATTAAGAAATTGCAGTTGCCTTTACACTGCACAAACGTATATATATATTAAAAAAAGTCACTATTCACTTCCAGGTTTGTCGATTCTAAAAAAATGGACCTCTACCCTTGTTATCTGTCAAGGATTTCTAGAAGACGTGGTGTGCATACTAAAGATAACTGGAGAGATTAAAGAAACACATGAAAAAGTTGCAGTTCTTCAATATGGTGAAATGAAGATAAGAGAAGGAACCGAGTATGATCAAAGTTTTGATCAAATTTTAGGTCCCTACAAACAAATGCAAGTAATAATGGTGAGAGGATTGTTTTCTAACTGGAAGCAACTCATATTTATAGACTTTTGACTTCAAAATCACACCTAGATTATTGAAAATTACTTTTATAAAACTTGTTCATTAACAACACAAAAGTCTGAAATACTCTGTAATAATCATATCTGGATGTTATTAACACACCAAATTATAGTTTCATTTGAGGTAATGAAATATATAATAATAGCAATAATCCATGTAATAAATAAATAATAATAAAAATAATTGTTTTATCTAGTAAGAGTTATAATGTGAGTAGGAAAAATAGCTTAGAGTCGCCACATACCTACTCTGCTGTTAGCTCTCGGTATGTAAAATTGAGTTGTTGTACCACTGATTTATTAATATTATTTCTGCAAAACCAACCGACCGAAAAAAAAAAGAGAGATAAAAGATTAAATTCAGACCATTATCTAAAACTTTCCCAATGATGAAAACTTTAAATCAAAAAATCAAAAAAAATCTCGCATAGTACTTTTCTCAGGTTATACAGTTTAGTTGTATTTTTTTTAAATGTATAAATAATATTATTGCATTCTTAAAATAAAATAAAAATGCACTGTGGTCGTCAAATTGTGCTGAGTAAGTACATATAGAGAATATTATATTTGAGGTATCGCACAGCCATGTAGAGCGATGTATTTAAATGCGCTACACTATGAAGTTTATACGGTTGTGTGCAGTGGAATGGCTCTGGTCACAAAGTGACGTCATCAGCTCCCGCCAAGTGAACCATAAAACTGGCTGAACTGGCCAACCTTATAATCTAGAAACCTTGGTTAGCAGTTCAGAAAGTTAGAGAGTTTATAAACGTACATAACACTGGTGAGTGAAATTTGAAAAAGTTTATAAACAGTTAGAGCAGTGAAGAAAGGGTTAAATCCTAAAGCTCGCAAAAAATACATCAATAGATATTAAAGTTGAATTATGTACAATATGATATCTGTGATCTAGTGGTCAGAGTTCCTGGCTACAGATCCAAAGGTCCTGGGTCCGATCCCCAGCACTTCCAGAATTTTTCTGGAAAGCATTGGACCTGAAACGAGATCAAACTCAGCCCCGTGAGGATAAATGAGCTACTTTAATAAATAGGTAGCAGCTACGGTCTGGAAAAACTGAGATTAGTGAGATTAGTTAGGTTATTCTAAAGCATATTATACATACCTCCCTCCAGTTGAACATTCTTTAAAATAAATGCCCTCAGCCACCATTATTGCCAACTTGGTGAGGAAACGAGCCTCTTTACAGAGTATTTTGTAAATGAGGGTCACAGTTGGCACCACTGCTTTCCTCAGGGGGTAATGACAGAATGGCAAGAAGTAACGCTCAAACTGGACACAAATATTAACAGATTTAAAATTGTATTGTCAGCAGTTAAGTAAAATATTGATATGATCTATAACACTCTTTTATTAGGTTGGCCCTTTTAAGATAATGAAACCATAATTAATAATTAAATATATATGTATATAATTGAGCACTAAAAAGTTGCTAATTTCAGTACAAAATTTAATTACTATATATATATTTTATAGTTTTTAAATGATCTAAGCATATGGGTTTTTCCAACTGCTTTAATGTATTAAACATTTACACTATCAGTTGTTCCTTTAGTATGGTATGGATTTCTAAACAACCCACTCATAATATCAACTTTAAGGACTGTTAAACAGTGGATACTGTCAACTTTAAGGATGGTTAAATGGTGAAAGGACTAAAATTATAACATAAGAGGAAATAGAAATATATCTATGGATGGGCCCTCGAATCCTTCACATCCTTAAGGATAGTTGTAATTCAAGAAAATTTTTGATTCGAGACTCAAATCATTCAAAACAAGTTTTTTTTTTCAATATTGCCAGTGAAATTTGGTTCATGAGTTCTAAAACAGCTTATTGGTGGTTCAGAATCAATTACAATTATAGGATAAACTTAACAAATAGGCCCCGGACCATTAATTTAACACTTAACTGAATGTATGAATGTTATATTGAATGGATCATAAGAAAGAATTTTAACATTCAATTACTATTTGTCATCATCATCATCGTTTCCAAATTGTAGCCTCTAATTTTTCTATTCTTCTCCTCTCACTTGAACACTCTCTGTTATCTACTCCTCCCATCTGTTTCTTGGTCTTTTTCCTACATACTTCATTTTCAACATTTTATTCGGCATCCTTTCTTTTTCCATCCTCATTACATGCCCATAACATCTCAGTCTTGCTTCCTCTACTATATCAAGTACTCCCAGTACCCCCACTCTTTCCCGGATAACTCCATTCCTAATCTTGTTTCTCCTCGTGACAGCTAACATGCTCCTCACACTTGATTCCCAAGGCCTCCACTTTCTTGGTCTCTCTTACATTCCAGGTCCATGTTTCTGCTGCATATGTGACTATGTGTACAAAGTACGCCCTGTATAATATTTCCTTACACTTCAAGGGGATTTCTCTTCTCTATAGCAGGTCTTTTACGCTTACGCACCTTTAGAACAACTATTTGTATTTTCTAATATTCTATTTTATGTATTTATATTTCCTCTCATGTTCATAATTTTTCCTAAGATTCGAATTTGGATTTAAAAAAATAGTGGATTCAGCCTAATTCTAAATAGACCATAATAGATTCAGTTAAGCATTAAATTACTGGTCTGGGGCTTGGTTGTGGAAGTTCATCCTACAGTTATAACTGGTTCTGAAACACCAATAACTCAATAAGCAGTTTTAAAACTCAAAAACAAATTTCACTTGAATTTTTTTTTCAAGCGATTTGAGTCTCGAATCCGAAATTTTCTCAACCCCTCAAATCTTGAATATCTTTAAGGATTCAAAGGATTCAAGGGTCCCAACCCTAGTTATAATGTTCATTCATACATTAGTTTAGAGTTAAATTAATGGTCTGGAGTCTGGGTGTTACGTTTTTCCTGTAATTATGGTGGGGCTAAACCACCGGTATAATGTTAGATCTGAAACAAATTCCAATTCAAAATTACGATTAATTTTTTTCAACTATCAAATCCCATCCCTAAATAATATGCGATGTCTAATATTTCAATTCGAAGCAAAGTTGAAGCCTATGAAAATCCAAAGCATAGTTGAGATTTTAAAAATCCCCCAATAATATATTTACTTACATTGTAAAACAAAAGACGTTCAGACACACAAACACACAGTAATTCTCAAATTAATTTCTGGTAGTGTTGGAGCTCATTTAGAAAAGACAACTGTGTGTGTACCAGATTAGTCAAGTATTGGCCTACCTCAAAGATCTTAAAGAGGAGCAGTTCCAGCCAGTTTAAACACAACGGCATATTCCAGACGAGACGAACCATTGTCACAGGGGAAGTCCATGTGATGGACGATGTTAAGGAATCGAAGAACTGTGAATTCATTTGTATGGCTGGAAAAAATAGACACTCACTTTCAAATTTACTATTTTAATTTTATCTTTGAAAGAAAATAAGTCATCTTATTTGACTATACTTTTTATTGAATTTTATCTATGAATCCCGAATTTGGAAATCTCAACTAAATTTAACATTGGTTCCTTTTTCTTCAATTCTAATTTTGTTCACATTAGTATTAAGGTTTTTTTTAAAGTACTGTGTCTTAGGCCACTTTGCACTAGCAGCCAGGTCACGGTGGTTCTGCCATCTTGGCCAACAGAGTTAATGGAGTTTTATGGTACAATGCACAATTGGCCACATCATATTTTTCTGGCCATTGCTACAGCAACTTGGCTGTTAGTGTGCAAGCGGCCTTACTACGTGTTCAGATAATACACATATGTACTACTTAAGGTAATGAGTTGATGAGGAAGGTTGAATTTAGAGGAATTGTACCCACATTTGCATGGAGAGAGATAGAGAGAGGAAAACCATTTATGAAAATCCACTATCAGTAAACCCACTGGGATTTAAGCTCTGATCTCCATATCATTGACAATCTAGTATAACACAAGAGTGACGCCTTAGACCATGCAGCCATAGAAGCAGGGTGATATTTAGCTGTTTTTGAAAGTAGTAATCATATGTAAATGATGAAATGCTAAAAAAGTATTTGCTATAGTGTAAATTCATATTGAGTTGGGGGATACATTTATGGTCTAGGCTTTAGTTGAAAGGTTTGTTTGTTAAGTGTTGGGCTATTGAACATTTTGTTTTTTTTAAATCTTAAAATCGCGAATATCATTTAGAATTTAAAATATAAGAAGAATCCATCCCTAATCACAACCCTATTGCCAAGATCATTATAAACATAATATTCATTTAATATAAGGTTGTGAACTCGATGGTCTTGTGGTAAAGTGCTCGCCTCGAGACCCAAAGTTTGCAGATTAAAACCCGGCCGAGGTCTACGGATTCTTACTGAGGGATGACAATCTGTAACACAACTTCCTATGGTGAAAAAGTAAGACCGTCAGTCCTTTGTCGATTTTGGAATGTTATATATCCCTGGAAGGTATGTGAAAATGAGTAATGGGTAAATGGGTAAATTACAATATTTCGGCTTTAATGCCTTTACCCAATTAAAATAGAAGAAAAACACTTAAAAAATAGTAAACTATTTCATAGAGTAGGATAAGTAGTAGACCCTACATGTGATAGTATAGGGAGCAAGACTAAGATAGTATATTCATGTAATTAGGATGTTGAAGTACATGAGATAGTAGAGGAAGCAATGTTCAAATGATATGAACTTGTATTTAGGATGGAACAGGAAAGAATCCCAAGCAGCAATGCTAGAGATGAAGCATGCAGGTAAAAGACAGCAAGGGAAACCAAGGGAGCCAATAAAAGAAGTACGCAATTGAGTTGAGAAAAATGAAAGTAAATAAAGGAGAAAGAATGATGGCCATTTACTAAAGTGACTTGGCCACAGAAACAAAACAGTTGGTAGTGATGATGAGTTTATCTTTCTTTATCTTTTATAAATTTCCATGTAGTATTAAAATATACAAGAGTAAGTGGATGCTGTGTATGGTACCTTTTCGAGCCTCCTTATTAAGTGTGAGTGCAGCTCCCAGAAGATTAGATGTCTTGTTTATAAAATCTGTGAAATATTTAGTATCTGGTTTATTATCTGTAAGTAATAAAAGATTGAATTGATTATAAAATTAAAGCAACAAGTACAAACATAGAAAATATTCACAAAACTGAATTGAGGTAAATGTTATAAAAAGAAAGAAAAAAAGCACTTAATTTATATAAATTTTAAGACTGTTAGAAAATGTTTAGTTGCACAAATTCTCTACATAGGCCTATTACACCTGACGCTGATAAATCAAATTATTAGCACAACATGTATTTCAATTTTTTTTTTTGCACCGGGTTTTACTACCCGTTTGGATTGTATGCCTATGTATTAATTAAACTAATGTGTTAGGGATTAGGAAGGTTGAATTTAGAGGAATCAGACCTGCATTTGCGTGTAAATTCGTCCAGGAAAAAAAAACCCTTAGTCCACCCGACCGGAATCAAGACCTGATCTTCTTGTCTTATGTAGTCCAGCCTATTACGAGAGTAGCCCCTTTGACCAACAAACTGAGTTGCAACTCAATTAGTTCAGATTTTAGTCATGTAAACATTAATTTTTTTATGTGGCCTATATATAATAGCAAAGAACGAAAAAAAAAATGTGTACATAAATGTCTCTTCTAGCTGTCAATATTTTTATATGTATATGCAAGAATTTTTTTGAAACCAAGTCAAAATTTACTCATATTTAAAATGAATTCTAATAAAAGTTTTCAAATATTTGCACACCCCAATATCAAACTGAAATAACAATAATAACATATTACCTAAGCCAGTGATTTCCAACCTTTTTCAGAGTTTAAGCCCAATTTTTGTTTTTGAGATCATCGCAACCCTTTGATTATCTAGAAGCGATAATATCCTATTTTTTAAATTATTATATTTAGTTTATCTTACTATCCATCCAGGCTATCTACATTTAATTACACCTGTGGGGTAAGTAGAATTGAGAGGAAATGTAATTTAATTTTCATGGAGGGAGAAAGAAAAAAACACTTTGGAAAAAAAAATCCTCCCTAGTACTCCCGTTAATAATTTGAATCCTGAAACTCATCACCGACATACCAAACGAGAGTGATGTTTAGCCCACACAGTTGATTTAATTATTATAAATTGTTCATATAATGACTGTATGAATACAACTTATAAGTCTCAAAAGAGAATCAACAAGCCTGCTAACAACGCCACTCGCATAAACATAATACTATTACAGCAAACTAGGCGAGAAAGAAACTGCCAAAGTTGAATAACCAAAAGGAACCTAAGCAGTGATATAACAGTTTTGATCATTTTAATTTGAATTTGCACCGTCCTACATATACATATTGTTCACTTAAGGGATAGGGAATAAACTGTGCATATAGCTCAAAAAACAACTTTGTACTTAATCCATTCTCACTATCTTTCTCCACGATTCCTTATCCTCGCATATTCCTTTAGCTTCAACAACATCCATTCACCAAGCCATACATGATCTTTTGTTCTTAAAACTCTTTAATGTTTCTCGTTTTCACACATTCGTCCACAACATTTAGCCACGTCCTACATGGCCTACCCCTTCCCATTGATACACACACTATACCTTCATATATTTGCTGCGTCACTCGATCCACACTCATCCTCTCAACATGCCTAAACCAATGTAAGATGCTTCTTTCACAGTGGCCTATTAAAGTCCCTTTTAAATCACACTCCTTCAGCATCTATTCATTAATGACTGTGTCCTGTAATCATTATAGTAATAATAATAATAATAATAATAATAATAATAATAATAATAATAATAATAATAATAATAATAATAATAATAATAGCCTTTATTTATCTGGCGAAGTTAAGGCGTTAGCCTTCTCTTCCACTTAACCAGTGTTGAATATAACATACACTATTACATTTATTGAAATACAATTTAATAAAGGAATATTCAAATAAGAATAAAAACATTCACTCGCTCATTCATACACTCATTTAAAGCTCAAGTAGTTTCAAGAACTCAGTTTAGCTTATTAGACAAGATATATTGCGTGACCGCACGCTTAAAGGGAATTGTGGATGTTAGGTGACGAGTCGAGATATCTAGTTTGTTCCAAGCCTGTGATGCCAAGACAGTGAAAGAACGAGCATAAGTTTGAGATCTATGTATGGGAATAGACATCTGTAGAGTGGATTCTGATCTAGTAGCTCGGCTGTGTTTATCTTTAAGAAATAGGAACCGTTTGGATAGGTATTGAGGCTGAGATGTTGATAATATTTTATGAAGCAATACTAATAAATGTAGCCTTCGCCTTTGATTTATTCTTAACCAACCCAGTTTTTTAAAATACTTAGAAATATGGTCATGCCGTTTTAAGTTAAATATGTATCGAACACATGTGTTTTGTAGTCGTTGTAGTCGTTCTGCTAGATCATCTCTTAAGTCATTATATACTACGTCACAGTAGTCAAAGTGTGGCATTATTAAGCTCTGGACAAGGATAATTCGTAAAGTTTCTGGGATAAAATTCTTTAGTCTTCTCAGTGAATGTAAGCAGGCATACACTTTTTTGCAAATCGAAGTTACCTGATCTGTCCAATTAAGATTTTCATCAATAATCACACCAAGGTTTTTAGTCATTGTTGTCAGTTGTACCGTGGTTACTCCTAATCGTATGTCAGTCAGCAGGGATCGGTCCACATTCAGTAGTAGTCTGCTTGTTCCTATAAGAATGGCTTGAGTTTTATCAGGGTTCAATTTGAGTCCATTTTTTTCAGACCAAGCATTTATTGCAGCTAGGTCAGTATTTATTCGTTGTATGGCTGTATTTATTGAAGAACGGTCAGTGGAAACATATATTTGAAGGTCATCTGCATACATGTGATATTTACAGTATGACATTGAAGAAGTGATATCGTTTACATATAGAGAAAAAAGCAATGGCCCTAGAACTGAGCCCTGTGGAACACCAGCTTCAACTGGGCGCCATGTTGAGAACGTGTTGCCTATCATAACACTTTGCTGGCGACCATGCAAATAAGATCTCATCCACTGTATACTGCCTGGGGAGAAATTAAATAATACATGCAATTTTGCTAGTAGAATATTAAAATCCACAGTATTAAAAGCTTTTGAAAAATCTAATAATATAAGAAGTGTTAACTCCATGGCTAGTCTGATGTCATCTGTGACATTTATCAACGCGGTACATGTACTATGTGATCTGAATCCTGATTGATAGGCAGTTAACAAATTGTGTTTGTTAATGTGTCGGTAAATTTGTTGATGCACTAGGAATTCTAGTGCCTTAGAAAGGGACGGAAGTATACTTATAGGTATAAAGTCATGTAACTCTTTTGCTAGTACTTTTTTAGGTACTGGCGTAATAAGTGCGAGTTTCCAAAGTGCGGGATACTGTCCGGTCATAAGTGAGAAGTTGAATAAGTCAGTTATTGTTGATATAACATTTCTCAAAATTGTTTGTATTAGCAATATTGAAATTTTGTCTATACCCTGTGCTTTAAAATAGTAAAGATAAAGCTATAACCTTGACAAGCATTGTGACCCCACTGGAAACATAGGAGTGATCCCCAGGTTAGAAATTACTCATCCAAGCAATCATAAAAATAACAAAACAAAACATGTCATAACCTGATAGATATGCACTTAAGTGTGCAACAGTTTCTTCTGTGTCGAATGACTGGCTCCAAAATCGAGGACCAAATGCATTGTTGGCAAAATGTTCTATGTGCTGGAAAATGAGAACATGTTACAACTTTTTGCCATAAAACTATATGTCTCATTAAGGCAAACCTTTTTCTAATATAATGAAACCTAATTTGGTGATTGGGTGGTTATGATCAATTTTCTTCAAGAGGTAGTAATCACCTCTTGATCCAGTGGCAGCAGTGTTAAGTGTGAACTGTGTTCTTCTTTTCATTGTAAAAGCCATATTGTGTTTGTTTCCCTTTTATATGTTTCTATCCTCCTTTACAGAACCTTCTTCCAAACATAACCAAAAAAATTAAAAAACTATGTGTAATATATAAAGGTACCACACTTAACAATGCTTCTATTGGATAGTTTAAGGGGTGAACTATTTTCCTTTTTTCATTGTGCATGATATTATGTTCATCCCTTGGACCGAATCACTCTAAATACAGTACTTTATACAAAACATTAGATTATGTTACAATTCAAGAGTGAATAAGGTTTTTCCTTAAACACAACACAGTCAGCAATGTATTTTTTGTAGTCCTGTGTTTGGAATAAAGAATGTTTTGTCACTGTATTTATGGACGCAGAGAAGACACATGATAGTGTGGGTAGAAATAAAGTCTGGAAAGCGATAGGGGAGGCTGGAGTGAAATGGTGAATGGTGGTGAGTGTATAAGGATAACATAAGTTGTGTTAAGAGGGGGAAGGTGGGCTGGAAGGGGTTCCAAGTAAAAAATGAAGTGAAACTTGATAATGCCCTTTCAACAACACACTATGTAATGGTAATGGAAATGGTCACAGAGAGAGTAAAGTAAACTTGGGAAGGAAAGAATGAAAGCCATGATGTTTGTTGATGACTTGATGGAGAAGGAAAATTAAGTAAAGGAACAGCAACAGGAATGGAATGAGTAGGTGAAAGAGTGTAGAAAGAAGATAGAGCCTTGTAAAGCTATAAAGTTGGATGAGGTAGAGCTGGGAAAGGTACAGAATGTAGAGTAAAGTATCTTTGAAGCGTGATTGAGGTGAAAGGTTGAAATATAGAGGATCTAATAAGAAGAGGGCAGCAGGGAGAGTTGTTCTATAGGTGTGTGTAAGAGACCTTCTATGGAGAAAAGAAGTGCCCTTGAAGTGTAAGGAAATGCTTTTTAGGGCTTACTTTGTATGCAGTGGAAATGTGGAGGCAAGGGGAATGAAGTTTATGAGGATCATGTAGCTGTCACAGTGAGAAACAGGATTAGGAATTAAGCTATCTGGGAAAGAGTGTGGGGGGTGGGGTGGTACAAGGAGTACATGAGATAGTAAAGGAAGCAAGACTGAGATGGTATGGTCATCTAATGAGGATGGAAAAGGAGAGAATATCAAAGAAAATGATGGCAATGTGTGTGGGAAAAAGACCTCAAAGGAGACCAACAAGATATGATATGAGCAGATAACAGCAAGTGTGCAAGTGAGAGGAGAAGAATGTATGAAAATAATGGGTGAAGAATGGTGGAAGAAAAGAGGAATATGGAGGCATTTTAATAAAATACATGTTTTTACTGCTCTAGTATACAGTATTTACTTACTCTATGGCATTAGGAACTCTAAAGTTCATTGCTGCACTTACAAAAGAACGCCACCCATCCCTATCTTGAGCTAGCTCTATTTAGGGGGACGCGTCATTTAGCCTAAAAANAAAATTTTTTTTTAAAAAAAAAAAAAAAAAAAAAAAAGATCAATCTTGTTAAGATCACTCAAAGTCATTTGGCCTAAGCTTATTTAAAAAAAATTGAGATCCCCCAAAATCTCCCAAAATCCTTTGGCCTAAAGTTGTAAGCTTAAAATAAATTTTGAATGAATAAAAAAAGTTTTAGATTCACCAAAAACCTTCTTTGGGGACCTCATGGATTATGGCGTCATTCTCATGTAAGACTGGCGTCAAAGACAGGGAGAACGGGGTTTGATCCCTGTCGGGTGAACTGAACATAGTTTTTCCTTAATTGTTTTCCACTCTCCCTCCACACAAATGAGGGTATACTTCCTCTAAATTTAACCTTCCTGATCCATAACACATAAGAGTAAAATTAGTACATAGGCGTACAACCTTAAAAAGTAGTAAAACGTGATCCTTAAAAAAGAAAAAAAACAACAGTCAGTCTGGCTTTACTTATTTTATTTTTAGCCCCACGTCTTACTACCCATCCAGGCTATACACTTAGGATGGTAAGCAAGAAATTTAGTGAATGGTTACTGGACCAATAGTATGGTCCCAAGCACACTGGACCGTATGCAATATATTTTTTAGCTAATTAGTTTTTTAATTTTTTAATTCAAATACATAAAATTAAAATAAGATAGAAAAATATATATATTTTTGGGGGGGAGTGGGGGTAGGGTTTAAGTGTCAAGAATATAAAAAAATTAAAACAAAAAAGATATATATATAATATTTTTAAGTACATTAATGGTGCAAAGTTCTCAAATAGCGTGTTACGCCAACAAGATTTGAAGTAGGAACAGTAATAAAAAATTAGTTTTTTTTATTGCATGTGAATCAGAAAATAATCTGTGTATCAATCAATTTTTTTTTTAAATCACATCTTTATAAATTGATTGTTTTATACAGCATTCAATTGTCATGTTTTTATAATTTATTTTGATTCCCCTTTAAAGGAGAAGAGGATAAAATAAACCCCTGTAATTTATTTGAAAAAACATCATAGTGTAACTTACTGTTTAAATGTTTTGCACACCCACATGACCATCTATTCTGTTTTATTTTACTGATAATTGTACAGTGTACATGAATCAAAACATTATCAAATACATGAAGAGGTGATACTTCCCAGTGTTAGTAATATACTGAATTGCCGATGGCTGGGAGAAGGGGTTTCAAGTCCTGGTTGGGTATACTGAAGTTTTATTTTCCAAAATGGTTGCCCATTCTACCTCCACATAAATGCGAGTACTCTTCCTATAAATTCCTACGGCATAAGTTAAATTTTTATTGCGTACACCCTGAATGGGTAGTTAGAGGCAGCTGAAAATTAAATTGAGATCATATTTAAATGTATGTATTGCTCTACACTTATAAATGATTATATAAACGCCATTAAATAGTAACCACCCTTAAATAAATTTCAAACTAATAAAAAAAAACTTTTTGTTTTATTAGTCTCATATTATTTGTGCTATTTTTGATTTTCCATAGAAGTTTACGTTCAACACCAGGGTTTTTAAAGATTTATTCTAAGGGGTAAGAAGTGAAGGGGTAGCTAAGAAAAATGCACACTCATTGGCTTGGAGGAAGGATAAGAAAACCTTAATGATAACTGATGAATCACTTGTTGAAAAATACACAGAGTCTAACCAAAAGACAAAATATGAACCTCATCATCTCTGTCACCGGCAATACTGTCTAATGTTTAAATCTGACACTTTATACTATGTGACCACTGGGATAGCTATTGTGTGTTATTATAGATTATTTTGTAAGCAGTGTGTTGTGCTCATTTAGTTAATATTAACATTTTAAAAATGTAATATAATAAGCCAGAGGAACATTAAATAATTTATTTAGGGATTGGGAAAATATCGATACTTTACATTTACTGTTATGTTTGCAACAGACACCCAGTGTAAAGTCTGTTCATCGTAGGAATTGTTTTCTGAAAGGCCTTTTTCTCTAACAGAAATCTATTGTATAGGTGGATATTGGTAAGAAAAAAGGCCTTTAAGAGAGTAATTCCTACCGTGAATGGAGTATACACGGGTAGATAAAGTCAAGAATAGCAATGGCCAAGGCTGCTTTCAACAAGAAGAAGATGCTACTGACTAACAAACTGAACCTGAACATGAGAAAGAAACAGGTGAAGTGTTAAATATGGAGCATTAATTAGTATAGAGCTAAAATATGGACCAAAAGGAAAAAGGAGATATTTTTTGAAAGTTTTGAGATGTGAGTTGGAGGATAATATTGAAGATATAAAAGGATGGATCTGGTGATCAATAAAGCGGTTCTAAGAAGAATAAATGAAAAGAACCATTACCCATGTGATTCAACAAAGAGAGGTCAACTGGATGGGTCACATGATAAGGTTGGCTGAAGTAGGCTTTTTGCTAGTAACATTTATAGCACCCCTCCTACATCTCCCCCCATACATCTATCACCCCTCCCCCTCCTTATAAACCAGTCATCACTTAACACACTATTTGATGACCTTATGTATGTATATTATAATAGGTGCTAGGTGCCACCTTTACAATTCACCCACTCCCCTGCAGGCCGCCACTGCGGAAACTTTTGAGGAAAATGTTCATCTCTAATCATAATTGTCAGGACTTTTTTGTTGGTTGTTTATTTTTTAATATTATCTTACAATCATATATTCATAGATTCATGAATTAGTAAATTGTAATTTAAGATAAACAATAAGGAAAAATCAATATAATATGTTTTTATGTTCCAATAGAAGAATCTCTTTCATTTTTTGTGTTGAAGCACACAACTAATAGTCTAATTTGTACCAAGCTTCAAATGAGTATGGGAAGCTGGAAAAAAGGGCAAAACAGCAACTTTTGTTTATTTGAAAAGATAGCAGGTAGCAAAAATCCGACCTTACTTCAAACTAGAATAAAATATTCTGCTTGTCTGTGTTGTATCTACAATTGTTTTGGTCAAAACAATAAATTATCACTCATGAACTATAATGATTTGAAATCAATGAGTCACTATTTATAGCGTATAACTACATATTTGTTAAAATACTGCCATAAAATTTTTGTTTGGTGTATGGCCTTATATATGACCTACCTTGCCATCCTGTATCATGACAAAATCATAACAGACATTTTCAAAAACAACATTCACATAATTTAAATAAATGGCCTAAAGCCAACAGGCTCAAAATCAACAGGCCTGAAGTCTTTTGGCCTAAAATGAATTTTGAATAGAAAAAAAATCACATTAAGTTATCCAAATGACTGCCACCCCTATCTAGTACACCTCATTACACCCTATCCCTTTCTTGAGCTAGTTATATTCAGTCTACCTCATTAAACCCTATCTTCCTCAGGTTCATTCTAATGTTATCCTCCCATCTGCGTCTAAATCTTCCCAACGGTCTCTTCCCATTGTATCTACAAGTCAATACCTTGGACAAGGTTCTAGATTCTCCCAACTAGTGTAATCTACGAGACTTGATTATCCGAACAGTGTCTTGTGATTAGTACAGGGTATGTAACTCATCATATGTAACCTCCTACACTCCTCAGTATATTTATCGCTTTTTGGCTCAATTATCTTCCTAAGCACCTTGTTTTTGAACACCCTAAATTTGTTTTCATCATGTAATCAACCACGTATATAAACAATAAATAGTCAAACTTATTTTCAATAACTTTATTCTTAGCTCTAAACTTATGGATTATTCACATGACTTGACCTAATTTTATCAATATTGTTCTATGAATCAAAATGTCCACTTTTAAAAGAGTGGAATGGCCTCTTAACTTGACCATGTGTTCTAGTTATCTTGTTTGTACCAAACATGACTGCTTTTTGCAAGGTCTATACAAATATTATTTTTTACCTTGCTTGGAACTAACAGGCTCACTTTTAAAGGCCGGAATTGAAGAAATAATTTATCAAGATCGATATCGTAAACTCTAGTGTTAATATCTAAAGTAGTGAAAATATCCTATGAGTACTCAAATATCCTGATATCAGTTTTGTTTCGGCGAAAAAAAAAAGTATGATCTAACAGTTAGAGAATAAATACATTAATTGATAATTGTAAATAATAGACAATGACCTGAGAGTATGGGTGGAAAATGGCGGCACTATCTACCAGATAGAGTCCCCGAGTGGTGGCAAAAGTGTACATAAGTATGACTCCCCCATCAAAAGACATCAACCATGCTTCACTTGGAAAGCTGTAAAACTTGCCGAGTTCAATAAATAACTTTCTGGAGTCAATGTTATTTACAATCAGTTTTGTCACAAACTCTGACTGAATAGGATTAACTTTTATATCAATGTCGCGGAATTCAGCAATCACCTTTCCCATAGGCGAAGTTCTTAGGGGAGGTGAGGGCCACTCATTCTGAAAAAAATAAAATAAAATAGAACTTAAAGAACATTTCTAATCACACCGTTCACAGTTTAAATTAGAACAAGATAAAACAATAACACACATAAAAATACACTTAACACTCCGGTACACGTGTAACGGAGTGTGAGTCCGCAATATCGTAGTTCTGTTGCCATCTGCTAGTAAAACCGATTTGAGATCTGTGTTGCCTGGTAACTTCCCCTACATCCTTTCCGGGGTCCGGGATCGCCCTGTGCTAGTCTGCTACTACTGTTTGGACCTAACAACAAAGATATTCTACGCTGGCTTGACGAAGACGAATTCGGTGTTTCCAATGACAATGAGGAAGACAAAATTGAAGATCTATATAGTTCTCAAGTTCATAAACACCAAATTATCACATTTTATAGTAAAACAAAATTGGGTGTTGATAAGGTGAACAAGACAGAGAGAGGGTGGACAGAGTGGTTCCAATTAAAAAATGGAGTCAAGCAAGGAAGTGCCCTCTCACCATAACTATTTGTATCGGTGATGGAAATGATAATGAATAGTGGTAGGGAAACTGGGTGAGGAGAAAATAAAAACAATGATGTTTGCAGATGACTTGATAGTATGGCGGGGAGGGGGAAGAGGAAGTACAGGCACAACTGCAGGAATGGAATGAGGAGGTGAAAAAGTGTGGAATGAAATTTAATATGGTGAAACGTGGAGTGGTGTTGATGACAAGGCAAAGAACAAGGCCAAGAAAGGTGATAGAGAACTGGATGGAGTATATTTGGAAGAGAGCCAAGTAACTGGGTAGTGTGATTGAGGCAAAAGGGGGCAGCAGAGAAGATTTAGTGAGATGAGGGCAGCAGGGAGTGGTTTTCTACAGGTGTGTAAGAGACCTATTATAGAAAAGAGATGTGCCCCTAAAGTGTAAGGAAGTTCTGTATAGAGCATACTTCATACCCATAGTTATGTATACAGCGGAAACTTGGACTATAGATAAAAGATAAAAAAGAAAATATGAGGCCATGGGAATGAAGTTTAGCTGTCACCAGAAGAGATAAGATTAGGAATGAAGATGTAAGGTCTAGAGTTGGTGTACTGAGGGTACACGAGATATTAGAGGAAGCTAGGATGAGATGGTATGGACACGTAATGAGAATGGAAGGGGGAGAGGATTCCAAAAAGATGAATGAATATGAAGTAGGTAAGATACCGCAAGGGAGACCAAGGAAGAGATGGGAGGCACAGATAGAAGCAAGTGTGCAAGTGAGAGGAGCAGAGTGGAAGAGAGTGCAGGAGGAAGAATGGCGGAAGGAGAGACGGTCCTGGCCATAGGCTGGAAACAGTTCATGATGGTGCTGATGGTGAAGGTGGACAAAATAAAGTGTGCTTAACCCGGAGATGGACTTGGGCAGTATTCTTATAATTTACGAATATTGCAGAGATAAATTCCTACATAATTTAGAAGGATAATACTACATCCGACATGCCAAGAAAGGACTTTTTGAAAATACTTTATAAGGAGCTTATGAATGATCATTTGCGTTTGAGAGCCCAGCAGCAGAACTTGCCTACTATAATAAAGCTGCATCTTATGGAGATCTTGGGGATACCAAAAGTTCAGCCAGAAGTCAAACTAGGTGAAAAGGAACCACAAGGAAGGTGTTATTCATCTGTGACCATATTGTTTTGTTTATGTTTGAAATTTATTATAAAAGCATTGGTTGTTTTAGCATCATTACCTATTTTTATTCCTTCACACTTCTTTTGTAGGTTTTTATTTTTCATATATATCTATTTTGGTCTACTATGTTTTTCATATGAAATTTTCTGAACATTTCTCAGCTTCTTTCATGTTTTCTGTGGCAGTGTTAATTTACTTATTTATAATGTTTTTATCCTCTTTAGACATTGTATACAAAAACTGGCTTTGCCTACAATTTCATTATATTTTATTTATTTTAACGTATTTCTTCTTGTGTGTTCAGCAAAGGGAGGAAAAACAAACAAAAATAAAACTGGAAAAGCTGGTAGGCGAGACACAAGACATCAGTGCAATATGGTTGGTTTGTGTGCTGTGCCCTGTTTTGAATTATTTCATTAAAAAAAAAATTGGTAATAACATTTTGTGTTTGTTTATTTGAGTTTTTAGTAATGTTTAATATTCATTTGAGCTTTTACTGACATACTATATTAATTACGTTTATCACAAAAAATGTATATTGGTTCAATTTTTATTTTTTTCTAAAACAGACATATACTATTTTTTTTACTAAAAATATTTTTTTTAACATATATCATTCATATATATTTTATATTAAATAAATTGATCTGTAAAGGGATGTATCATTATTATATCATATTTATTTGTTATTAGAAAAATCACAAAATATGCTAAAAATGGCCAGTGTTTATTGTATGGACCATGTATTTTTTGTCAGCAGTCAAAGTGTTAAGGGTTTGCAAATTGTGTGGCTGCACTGTAACAAACATGGCTTTCAAACCTGATCAAATCTGCTACGAAGATGGATTGTTTCATCGAAAGGCTGCCAATAGCCGCTTGAGTCTCTTGCCTGACATGGGAAACTATTTAATCTTTTTATTTCTTAAAGGTTTTTTTATCTTTATTTTATCTTTAAATGAGATTATTATAATGATGACTATGAATTTAAATGTTTTAAGTTTTAATATTTACTAACGTAGTTCTTTTACTAACTGGTGTGAGCGTTGTATCAAGGATCGTTGGAAAAAATCTCGATGCTCTTGTGATTAATTTCTAATGAATTCATAGAGCAGTTATGAAATGAATGAAACCTCGACTATCTAATAGGCATTGAGTTTGGTCAGTTTAGGTTAGGTTATCCATGTTGAATTTTACAAGCATCACCTTTGTATCCATCTTGGAGACTGTAAATAATTTTGTTTAAATAACACATAGCTTGGTTTCAAAAGACTTTAGACGAGCCTGATGTTTAATCAGTGCGCCCTGCCAATGCGAGATATATTCTTATTAAATTATTGAAAGTAGAGTTATGGTTGAGGCAACTAGTTTACGAATCTGCCACTCGAATATGAATCTTCATTTAACCTTCGAATCCCGAATATTGAATTAAAATCCAAGCCTGGGAAAGAATTATGAACCTAAGAGGATATAGATTGAAATCTCCCTTAACGAACACCTCTGAATAGAGGATTCTTCTTTATAACAGACAGTTATAATTTCCCCGGCAAAATAGCATGGTTTCTTGGGGAGAAACAACTCCCAATAATGGATATTCTCAATAACGAATACAAACAATTCTAAAGACGCATATTTACGCATAGCAATATCTAAACAGCGGACAAAAGTTGAAAAAAAGCCCCTGTTCTTTATAGTATTTTACTGTAAGACTATCAGGAATGCCCTTGTCTTGCGCAAATTGTGAGTATTACTGTCTTCTAAAATAGCCAACATAGTGTTAGTTACGGTACTTCAAGGCCTTACGTCCCACCCGATCTGAGCTATCAGTGGGAGATATTCCATCAGTTGTCGGTGCTCATGCGGACATACAGTACACAGGCCCTACTCTTCACATTTAACTTAATTTGAGTATTGTTCTGTGTATAATGCAATCTATACAGTAAGCTACATACAATATTTATTCATTAGTCATAATTATCTTGCATACAATATTGTATAATGCAATAATTAAATTGTGTTCAAGACGTATGATTTAAAAATAAATATTTTTCCAAATCATGGACTTTTTTTGATCCTGGAAGGTGTCCACTGTTAAGAGATTTCACTGTATAAATATAATAGAATAAGAGAAAATAAAAATAGTAACTAAATGTTAACATTCTTTCTTATCTATTCAATACAACATTTTACATTAAATTAATATAGCTCTTTAAAGGAAAACCACTTCACTTTTTTAAGGTATTTTGTATATGTACAGGAAAGGTCAATAGAAAGCATATAAAAATAAACAAACACAGTTCACACTTTACATTGCTGCCACTGGAAAAAGAGGTAATGGCTGCCTCTTAAAGGAAATCGATTGTTACTGCCAAATACCCTGAACTAGGTTTTATTCTATCACAACTCATCAGGAAGAAGTGTGACTCATACAACACAACTTCCTAAAAGAGGAAACTAAAAAACATGAAAGGGAAAAAAAGGAAATTTGTTGAGAAAACAAAATCAAACAACACAAAAGGGAGAAAAAAGTAAATTTGCATAAACTTTAGTGTTTTTTGGTTTCCTCTTTTAGGAAGTTGTGTTGACTGTTTTACACTCCCTCCCTCCTGATGAGTTTCAATAAAATGAAACGTAGGTCAACGGAATGGGTAATAACGATCAATTTTCTTTAAGAAGCACCCGTTACTTCTTTGTCCAGTGGCATCAATGTAAAGTTTGAACTGTGTTCTTTTAATTGTAAGAGCCATACTGTGTTTATTTCCTTTTATGTGTTTTCTATCCACCTTTACTGTACCTTCTTCCAAATATATTTACATTTAGTTAAGTGTTAGATGAATGATCTGGAGCCTAGGTGTTGGGTTTGTTCTATAATTATGTTGGTTCTGAACTACTAATATGTGATATTACAGCTTTAAAACTAATTTAAATTGAATATATATATATTTTTTAAAGATTTGAGTTTTAAATCCGATATTTTATCGAATCCTTGAATATCCTTTAGAGTTTGAGGATCCTATCCCTAATTAAAAGCTAAAGAAGTAATCTTAATACCCCTTATATGAGTGACACAACTAGATACATCTACACAAGATTGTCACTCATCAAAATAATTTATTGACAGCTCTCATTGGAACACAAGGCAACTTAAAAAAAAACAGTTTTCGAAGCTATTTACCTTAGAAACAGTTTTCCACCAGCCTATTTCCACAGCTTTGACACCGAGCAACTTAAGGAGTGAATGGCCCCAGCATTTCTTGAGGTGTTGATCAAAAGGTAACAATTGACCAGTCATTTTCCATGCACGCGGGACTTTCCATGAAATGGTTTGACACTGGTCTGCTCCCAACCAAGATTGGAACACTTTCAGAAGGCAACCAACAGCTCTCAATAGGACAGGGAGAGTCAAGAACATCTGAAAAGCAACATCACTAAAATTATCATTCCTCTGATGTTTCCCCCCCCCCCCTTTTTTTTTCAGGCTCCTAATTATTAGCTACAGAAATTAAAACTTAATGAGTTATGGAGCACTTGTTCCTCACCTTTGCCGCCAAAACTTTGAGTTTACTGAAATTCGAACCAACAGAGATTCTAATACAGAGGTCTTCATCTGTTTTATGTCTATTGGGCAAAGTGTATGTCTCTTGTTGCCTCACAGGCCGTGGAATTGTACCGACAATATTCAGATTGAATAAATAGTACATCTGCATAAAAATGTAATACTTTTCAAGTAAAAAGCAATATTGTTTATAAAATAACATCAATTATATAAATAGAATAAATTTTTATTTTATTAGTTTACTATGAAAATAAATATCTGTATTTGTCATTTTTCTTTATCTTGAAACAATTTTATGAACCAACGGGCTGCAAAATACGTTACCGCGGGCCGTGGGTTGAAGACCCCTGCTCTAAGAGCTAGTTGAGCAAAGCGTCAAGGCATCATACCTTAAAGATGATACTTGGCATGATGCCTGCTGAAGTTCTGGAAGTAACAAAAGTGTAGTTCCTGATATGCAACACTGGTAGTGTAAGCAAGTGTTGCATAGAGTACACTTAGTAACCATAGTTACGTATGCAGCAGAAACCTGGGTAATGGATGCAAGAGAGATATGGAAAGTTGAGGCCGTGAGAGTAGAGTTTTTTGAGGAGCAGGATAGCTGTCCCCAGGAGAAATAGGATTAGGAATGAAGTTGTCCAGGCAAAAGTTGGAATAAGTGTTACATGAGATAGTAGAGGAAGTATAGAGATGTGATAATTTGGTCACATAATGACGATGGAAAGAGAATGATGTAATTTAAGTTTGGAGGAAAAACAACGGAGACCAAGGTAGATATGGAAGAAGCAGACAACAGCAAGTGTGCAAATGAGAGGAGAAGTATCGACTAGAGTAAGAGAAGACTCAAGAGTATTGGAAGAATGATGAAAGGACAGAGGGAGATGAAGGCATTCATTTTAATAAACTGATCTGGCCACAGGCTGGAAAACAGTTGATGAGGATGATGATGTCTTATGTAGTTTTAAAAATAATTATTGGTAAGGGTAAACAAAATCCCAAGTACACGCTTCAGTGGCCACATGGTCCAACACCCTACTCTTGTGTTAGACTAAGCTACTGAAGACGGGGAGATCGGAGTTCGATCCCGATCAGGTGCACCGAGGGTGATATCCCTAAATTGTTTCTCCCCTTTCTCCATGCAAATGTGGATGCACTTCCTCTAAAATTAAACCTTTATAATCCCTAACACATTAGTGTAATTAGTACAGAGCCATATAGCCCGAGCAAGTAGTAAAACGTGGCACTAAAAAAAAAAAAAAAGCTACGAGTATGTTCTTAGAATAACTGGAACAAACAGCAAGCTTATGAAAAGCTTGCGAACTCCTTACCATTACCTCTTTGTCCAATGGCAGCAATGTAAAGTGTGAACTGTGTTCTTCTTTTCATTGTAAAAGCCATATTGTGTTTGTCCCTTTTATATGTTTCTATCCACCTTTCCTGTGCCTTCTTCCAAATATAATACAATTACCTCATAAAGCGAAAAGAGGTTTTCCTTATAGAGATGAACTCCTTAATAAGTAGTCCCTAATATCATAAATATAAGAAAATATTATAAAATTCACTGTTTTATGTTTTTATAAACATTACTCATGTGATATTTGTTTATAAAATAAAACAAAACTATTTTTTTAAATTCACTGTTTTATATTTTTATAAACATTACTCATGTGATATTTGTTTATAAAATAAAACACAACTATTTTTTTAAAGATTAGCAGTATTTTAAAGCGGTACAAAATGAAAACAGAAGCAACATTATTTTATTTTTAATAGGCATGCTCAAACAAAAGGGTTTCAAGACCAATGTAATATGGGAACATGATTTTCCTGCGCCTTGCATGCCAACTTAGAACACATTGAATGAATTTAAATATGTCTACTTAGAGGACCTTCATAACATGTTTCAGAGGGTGAGAGTGTTTGGACCACCATGACCTGTCAAGGTCCAATCAACCGCGACTTCACTTTTATTAAAAACAAGTGTATTCTTCCTTTAATGTGTTTTATGTCCAATAAAAGGTTGTACTCATAGTGCATTCAAATGTTTATTAATTATTTCAATTATCATACTCATGAGGGTACTTTCCAATGCTAGAAGCATTAATGAAGGACAAAGAAAATGAGATTATGTGTGTTAGATAGACATAGATCATTAAATTTTGAATAAACATATCCTATTATAAAATACTTCATAGAGTGGATCCAAGCTATTGTGACAATGAAGGTCGAGTGGGTAGAAAAAGGAAAGTATTACATGATTAAAGACATAACTCTTGTGAGTTGTGAATGTGTTAAAACCAACAACATAAACCATATTAGTCTAGCTTAAAAATAAATATATATTGGATCTATATAAGTATAGGAACAACTACAAAAATGGGATGAAATGAAAGAGTGTGGAATGAAATTTAGAATGGCAACAATGAAGTGATGGTAGTGACAATCAATTAATCCTAAGTAAATAACACGATTATCAGAAGTAACCCTCTCATCATGACCACGTAAAGCTAATTAAAAAGCCCCACAGAATTTAATACACATTATTAAGTGAGGTAAAATGTATCTGTTGTTGTCAACGTTTTCATTGTGATTTTGTTTTTTGTTGAACATACACACTACTTAATTGTTCCCGAATATCTATTTTGCCCAACACATTGTAGTCCACTGCTGCATTTAAATGATTTAATGATAGCTCATACTTCTTAGCTCTTTCTGATAAATGTTTTAAATCAGAAAAACCATCTTTAATCCATGTAGAAGATTCTTCCTTTGAATGCAAAAAGAAACAAAATAATTTGTTAGTCACTTCACACCTGCACATCTACTTATATTTATCATAAATGTTTTTATTAAAATGTCTATGATAAGTACGTGATTTATTCAAGGAAGAACAGTCTATACCTAAAATTGGCAATGACCTGCCTTTTTTCTTAACCAAAAGCTTTTCATAAAAATTAATGTTATTACGAATAATGAACGGCATAGAATTAATTTCAGAATTAATTTTTTAAACACGCGAACCGTTGAATGAAGACCGATAAGAAATTAGCCTACAGCTTTAAACATTTGCACGTGATTGACTAATGACAAAACACGCTGGTTAAATGTTTTTCAGGGATGGCCTGAAAATGTGAAGCTTGACTTTGAACGAACTGACAAGTATTCGGCTACTTTACAATGGATGGGGATACAAGAAGCAAGGGAAAAAATATGTCCTTTCTATGGCTGATATTAAACTATTCATATTTTTCTTCGATCAAAGAAATAACACATATTTCTCTGATCAAATATAATTTATGATAAAATATTTAATGCCGTCTTTGATAAAAGATGTGTTATCACACAACATCGCATTTATTTCAAAGTTTATACAATTAGTATTATGCTATTTCTAAAATGAGCTCGAATGGTTTAAAAATAACAATTACTTTCATCACCCCCACACACGTTTAATCAATTTGTACAAAAGTACTATCAAATATTTCCTCTCTTTTCTCTTAATAATTTAAGCATTTAAACAAATTACAAAGCTATTCACTGGCAGATATTTCCTTTGATAAAAGATATTTGACGATTCGTCAAAGTTAAATCACATTTCATTAGCAAAGAAATGTGACAGTGTAATACCGCTATCCCAGTGAGCCCTTCCCCTCCAGTGACGTGCATTCCCTACTCCAAACAAGACACCTCTATCTCCAAGCTTCTACTAACAGAGGAACACTCAAATAGTGACCCATTTAGATTTGCGCAGAGGTGTTCCAAGGATCCCGTCCCTTCCCTCTCCTTCCTCTTGTCCGCCTTGACTCGGGGAACATTCAATACTTTGCCCCGTTTGGGAATATAGTTGATTCGTTTGGAGGTTTTCACCCAACAATTTTAAATACCATAGTTATTTTAAGAAAAACTAGAAAAAGGTCTATTTTAATTTTAATATTTCCCTTGTTTATATAGCTTAAATATTTTTACTATAGAGTATAATTGTTTGTATGAATAATTTGGTGTTTAGGTGGGAGGGAACGTGCCCTTGTGCCGTTTAGGAGAGATAGAGAGGATGTAATGGGAAAAGGATAGCAGGGAGAGTTGTTCTATAGGTGTTTAAGAAACCTGCTATGGAGAAGAGAAGTGCAAGATAGTGTATTTCAGGGTGTACTTTGTACCCATCGTCACATATGCAACAGAAACATGGATAATGAATGAAAGAGGGACTAGGAAAGTAAAGGCAATGGGAATGGGAATGGAATTTGTGAGGAGCATGTTAGCTGTCATGAGGAGAAACAAGATTAGGAATGTGTAGTAAGACAGTTTAGAAAAACTGTGAAATAATGTAAAGTAATTGATAGTGAAACACACTTCTCTCTTCATAAGAAGAGAAGAAACGAAGAAAGAAATGTGTTTGTTTGTTTTTATCTAGGCTTAACCTAACTATACTTTCAGGTCGGCTTGCTCCACTATCACTTACTTTGCATTATTGTACAGTGTACAAGCCATTATACACTAATTTATAAGAAGGTAGAGGAAGCAAGATTGAGATGGTGTGGGCAGATAATGAGGGTGTAAAAAGGGAGTATGCCAAAGAAAATGTTGGAAATGAAGAATGTAGGAAAAAGACCACAAGGGAGGCCTGGCAAAAGATGGGAGGAACAGATAGCAGAAAGTGTACAAGTTAGTGGAGAAGAATGGTCTACATTAAAAGAGGGAGAGTAGTGAAAGGATAGAGGAAGATGGAGGTATTTTACTTAACTGACTGAAAACCGATGGTGGTGATGATGTGGATTTAAGTAATCTAATTTTTAAAATATTAATGTAAGTTACCTTGTGAATAGTTTGTTCACAGCTGTCTTCAACAAACAAGCGGTGAAAGCCATTATTATTCT
The DNA here is from genome assembly GCA_902151455.1 of Timema bartmani. Classification (NCBI taxonomy): domain Eukaryota; kingdom Metazoa; phylum Arthropoda; class Insecta; order Phasmatodea; family Timematidae; genus Timema; species Timema bartmani. Next base: position 190,690 of record CABFWB010000425.1, on the reverse strand, counting down.
TGGATGCCTCCTCTGGATGGTTTAAAAACACAGAAGTACATCATTAAATAGATTACAGTAATTTTTAATAATAACAGATTTTCCTGAATGAGCGCAAAAATGCACAAGATCTTATCTAAATGGCATTAAAAAAACCTAAAAAACAAAAAAACTAATTTACTATCTAGTGAATCAAATATCATTCCAAATTAAGATTTGCCCAAAATAAGATTAATTTAAATAGCATTTAATCATTAGCTAGACAAAATAATGTATACATTAATAAATTTATCTGCTTAGGTGGCTGCATGGTCTAAGGCTCTAATCTCGTCATAGACTAGACTGCCAATGACGGGGAGATCGAGGTTCAAATCTCGGTTGAGTGTTCCGAGTTTTTAAAATTGGTTTTCCACTCCCCCTCCATGTAAATGTGTGTACATTTCTTTAAATATAGCCTTCCTCATTGCTAAACCATTAGTGTAGTAAGTAAATAAGTGTATAACCTGAACTGGTAGTAAGATGCCGTGCTAAAAAAAATTGTGATAACTATTCAGTTATTGTTGATATAACACTTTAAAAAACGGGCTTTATAAATATCAGGTTTAAAAAAGAAATCTAATTCTCATGTTTTAAGCCAATTTGGATAGAAAAAAAAATTAAGTTTGCAGCCATTGTTCAATAATTCTAGATAAATTATTAGATAGCAATATGTTTCCAAACATTGTAGAATCATATTCTGAGGCTGATGTACAAACATTAATCTGCCTCGTTTCAACTTAACCTAAAAGTGGCTAACTTACCATCTGTATAGTATGAGAATAGCTGAGGAAACCTGGACACACTGACAACATCTGTCACAAAATTGTGGATATGAGTAGCACTGAAATAAAAATAAAATTGTTTTTCGTAAAGATTTGGGCTAAAGAGCGTACATAAGATAGTATAGGAAGCAAGGCTGAGATGGTATGGGCATGTAATGAGGATGTTGGAGTAAATGAGATAGTAGAGGTAGCAAGGCTGAGATGGTATGGGCATGTAATGAGGATGTTGGAGTACATTAGATAATAGAGGAAGCAAGGCTGAGATGGTATAGGTAGGCATGTAATGAGGATGTTGGAGTACATGAGACAATATACTGATATACTGCTTTTTTTTTAAAGCTGAATGTTATTTCAGGGTGGCTACAAAATCTTTATTATAACATCCCTTGACTTTTCCAGGTTTTTCAGACAGATTAAAAAAAATCCAGATGTAAACTTTTTAAAGTATTTCTTGCTGAATGGGAATTTATTTCGTTTATTATATTGATCAAATATTTTCAAAAAATCTTAGGCTACCAAACATCAACAATCTTATAAGTTCTTGTTAGTTCTCTAGTATTTAATTAGGTATTATTTGTGTTCCTGTGTGAATGTGTTATAAAATATAAACCCTGTACAACCATCTCATGTTAGATTAACATATCTAGGCAATACAGTTGGTTAACATTGAAAAGCACTCTCACTTTTGTTTAAATGTTTAGCCACAAAATTAATCAAACATTAAGATTCCCTGACTTTTCCTTAATGTTTTTTTACATTCCCTGACATCAAAGAATTCCATGACTTTTCCAGGTTTTCCTTGTTTGTAGCCACCATGTATTTATATATCTACATGGAAAAGATGTAGAACTCTCCTACTATTGAAATGCTTATGGCAGTAAATTCAAACAATTTTAATCTATCCAGTAATTCAGGAAAACAAGATTGATTTATTATGTCACTCCAATTCATGTATGTATTACAAAATATTTAAATTTCAAATAAATTTTACTATCATAAAATGGGTTTCTAAATAAATGTATATTGTTATCACTACAGTACAACTCAAATTTACAAACTATCCAAAATTGGGTTCGCCCCCTTTATTTCAGCTAAACAAGGTTCTACAGTATTGTTATTTTGAATAGTTTCACTATATAAAACCATTATGGTACATCACCCCATGACTTAAAACTAACTTATTACTAAGGAAAATACATCCAGAACGCAAAGTCGCCAATGATAAATGTATTGTTCCACAAGGAATAAAATCCAGGATCCTTGTGCAAATGAAAATTAAAAAAAATACAATTATGGTTATACTGTAATAAACGACGTATTGAATAATAATTTGTTCAAAAACCAATTCGATGAAATATAATACAACTTGTGTTACCTGAGCAAGCACATGGGGTATTTCATACCTTAACAATGAGTAAAGCATACAAACCATACGGGTAGTAAGATGCGGTACTAAATTTTTTTTTTTTTGTTTCAAATAGTTTCAATTTACAGAGAGTAAAAATTAAATAAATTTAATTCAGTCCACCTCATCAGACTGTCAAGGTCACACTGAAGGAATAGGAGAAACAACACACTCCTCAAGATCCTGAGAGTGTTAACACACTAACAAACATAATATTGGGGTATTTTATACCACAGTGCGCCCACTCGAGTGTTAGTAAAAAGAAAGAAGTATATTGCTGGTATTTTTACTATAATTTTAGAATGTGTGTAAGTTAAAATAAATCTAAACTATTACAAATTTTTAACACACCTACCAAAATTTTTGAAAGTATTTTGTCTTTTTTGTGAGAGTAACCCATTTATTAAATAATCACTTTTACGTGGATATTATAATATTAATCCTTACCTGTCACCTGTGAGATAGTCAACAAACATCATATAGAATTTCTCGATATAGTTCTTAGAAATAGGAATCTTTCTGAGAGGAAAGAATTTGCTTCCATATCCTTCTTCTTGCAAAACAGCCCGTAATGTGATACAGAACTGTAACCAATAGCCTTTTCCCTGTGTAAGAACAAATTAAATGCAGAGTGATTAATATTTCATAAGTAATGTTTGACTGATAGGTTGAGAATATTACATCAACACACTATTGGAACCATAATTACAGTTTTTTTTAGCATCACATATTAGGGATGTGCGAGCTTCCCAAATTTCGGGATTTCCGCAGGAAAAAATATTTCCCGTTCCCGACCCGATTGTCTGGAAACATATTCTGTAATCCCAAAAATTTCATGAAAATTTCGGGAAGTGCGTTTTTTCCATATTTAGTTTATTTTTAAACTTGTTTTTCATATTTTCTTTATTATTCAAATATAAATATGTATGTCAACATATTTTGGATGCAAATTTGGATTTAATATGTGTCTCATAAATGTTTATAATTTAAGTAGCCTGAGTTATAGCAAAAGTATTAAAAATTGCTTAAATTTTCAACTTTATATATATTTGTTTAAATTTAATCTATTAGTGCCTATATTTTCATTTAACAAAATAATATTGTCTGTGTTTTAAGGTAATTAATATTAGAAAATTTAGAAATAATTAGTTTTACATTTTTAATTCCAGTTCTCGTCTCGAAGCAAGGGATTCTAAAATTCCCGTTCCCGATCTCGTCTCAAACCAAAAAAGTCGATCTCGCACACCCCTATCGCGTATAACTAATCTTCCAGGTTATACACTTAGGTAATTAATTAGTAATTTACTCTAATATGTTAGGGATTAGAAAGGTTAAATTAAGTGAAGGTGTAAACACATTAGTGTGGAGAGTGAAAAACCATTTAGGAAAAATTACCCTCAGTACAACCGACTGGGACTCAACCATGATCTCCCTGTCTTCAGCACCTTAAGCCATGTGGCCACAGGTAATTACAAATGATAAAAGAATATTTCTGAAAATTAAAAACTAAGTGTAGCTGTCAAAGTGATCAGAAGATGAAAGTGTGAAGATAGAAGTTTGTTTACTTAGAAGATATAAACTACAGGGATTCCCTTGGGGGTGTGCAAACGGTGGTGCTGCTGCACAGGACCCAGCAGTTTGGAGGGCCCCGCATTTACTCAGGTGACAGAGGAAATGAACAAGTAAGGGTGGGAAATTTTTAAATGTGCTTTTATAAAGTAGTAGGCTCTCTGTATTGGCAATTTAGCAAATATCATTACAGTGTAAAAACAAATAAAAACATACCAAATCATGTGGTTTGATTTAATGAATGAGTGAAGCATGGTTATCCATTTTAACTCTACTGATTTGCAATTGTCTGTCTGTGGTGGATGTGTGTCACAATATATATGACCCCATCAACCAATTTAATTTAAACTTGACACAGTTGTTCTTTGAACCTTTATTCAGATCAAGTTCGTTGGGGAAGAAAAATTGAAAGAAGGGTTGGGGAGAAATCAACCTCTACACGCAAAAAACCACAGCTTCTAGTATTATTTATTACATCTATTTACCTCTTTAGGGCAGCCCTGATAATCTACCTCTACTTTCATGTTAGTTGCCTTCCCTTTAAATTACATTACATTACTGTGTTTTCACAATTTTAATATATTTCTAAGTACTAATTAGGGAATTATTCCATATAAGGATTAACATAAATAGGCCAAATACATGCAAATTGTATCCTTAGCAAGGAAGATAATACAGGAGTCACTACCAGGATCAGAACCAAGAACTAAAGTGCAGATATAAATATGCCAGTCATTCCAAACGTAAAGTTCAAATTGACACAACTTTATACATTCCCAGTTTCTAAATGTAATGTTCAAGATCTTATGAAGAAGTTGAGGGATGCCATTAATTGTAGGTCCTGCAATCTGATAAATACATTGGGAAGCTTTTAAATTTGTCATCTTATCTTTATATATTTTTTTATTCTTTACGACCGATATTTGTAATCAGCCATTCATTTGTAACAGATGGGACATTTGAACTCAACTTTCAAAATTCCATTGAGAGTTGGCTAATATTAATTATTAATTTACAAATCTTTTCACGCCCAGAGTGGTCACTATATTTGATTTCAATGCTACATAATTGTTTGTTTAGTAATTTTTATTCAATGACTATTAATGGCAAAAAATTATCATAGGTGTAACGGATGGGACAATTTGTAGAACTCCATCTTCAGGTATTAGGGTGTTTGGTAAGTAATGTGATAATTTAAGGGGTTTAAAGTAAATAATAATCAATTTCAGAGAGGCTTTAAGATTTTACTATCTATATAAAAGTAAAGAAATAAACCAAATGGTTTGTATAAAAGGCTTGAATTATTGTGTGTAATGGATGGGACATTAAATTGTAACGGATGGTACAAGTACAAAAAATAGTGAAAGTTTTATACATGATTTTGCTCTTAAACGATTAAGAGTATGTTTTAACGTCTATAATAAAGTATGTTCATTGCATTAATAATGAATCATAAGTTTAGGCCTATAAAACACTAAAAATTGTATAATAAAAAAAGAGTTGTGATTATAAATTTAACTTTTAGGAACTTTTACCTTGTATTGATTCAATGCACATGAAGATAACTAAATAGGTCTAAGTCTTTTATATACAAGCACCCTTTGTATAACTAAACAAAACAATAGACATATTATACAGGTTTTCAAGTTTCATTGCTTTAAATATCAAAGACATTTTTTGAAAATCCATAGTACACACTGTTCCCTGACAGTTTCAGAGAAGCTTGAGGTAGCATCTGCGAAATAGGATTTTTGTCAATTAACTTTTCATCACTCTTATCTACTATGAACACTCTTCCTGTTGTATCAAGTTGCTTTAGATAAGTCACAAGCACATCAATGTCTGAATCGGTAACATATGTCTGGCAAACACCAACATGCTTGTGCACTTGCTGCGTGCGGTTTTCTGTCACTAGATATTTGAATAAGAAAGTATGTTCTTGGCGCAAGGTTTTCAGACAATTGCAAGAAAACAACTTAGACTAAGGAATTGCTGTGGTAGCATTTGGATTGTGTCTACGTCCTGGGTGATTAATAGCTCTACACTATTACTATCTTCTTTCTCTTGAGAATCTGTGTTGTATACATCATGATATCACAATCTATGAGTTGTAATTTCAGGAGCTAATATTGAAATCTTGGAAGTGTTGTACTTCTTGCCAAAATATGGGTGTTGTGTGGGCGATCTGATTATTAAAATGATATAAAAAATTAGTTTATGTATTTTCAGAGGACGTGTTTTAGTGAACTTACACTAAAACAGAGACTGGGCTCAAACTATTACCTATAAGAATGTCTGTTGTGGAGCCTACCTTTGAATGATGTGTTGATCTGGACACACATGAAAATATGGGAGATATAGTCTTGCCTTCGAGTGCACTCTTCTTAATAATTAATTAGCGAGAGAAGCTCCCCTAAACACTCGCATTTCATAAGTACATAATATACAAAAAATACACAGATCTAACACTGTTAACCTAGATACATAAATAGTTGCACAGTAAATCATTTCACACAGATTTTTTGAGAAGTTCATATTCAAACAAAACAGAGCAAGAGAAGTTCATCGAAATGTGATAGAGATTAGTTTTCAACACACACTGTTTGTAGAGGTACCAAACACCTTGGAACAAATGGTTGGTTTGAGGAAGTTAAAGGAATGTAGACGAGGGTAGGGGGTAGCGAATTCAGAGAAATTTGCAGTTAAGCACCTGAAAAGAGGAGCAAAATAGGGAGGGAAATAACCAGTAAACTGTAACCTAACGACAAGCAGTGTTTCTAAGTGAAATTGGCAAATAATAGAACATTCAACAGGTGTCATTTAATCTTTTTAAGGAGTAATATGACTGAATACCTTGTACTTCAAGGGTTCTCTGAAATCTTGAATCTAGGAAAGTTTTATTTTACTCTACATTATCTTTTGGTAAGAATGGAATGTTTATGTTTGGGCATTCTTTCACAACACGCTTATAGAAATTTTCCACAGAATCAATTAGTACTATTCTACTTTTCACTTTCACCCATACCTTCTCTTTGAGCTAAAGCTCCTTTCCTATGGCTTGCCACAAAATGGTTTTAAGTAATAGTTGCTTCAAGATAACTTTCTAAAAAAGTACAAATTGTAAATTATATATTAGCTTTTGAATTGCGAAGCACAAGTGTCTGTAAATATATCAATATGCTGTAGATCTGACTGGCTATCTTTAAGGTGATTTTTGATAAAAGTCCATACAGAATGTTTTGAGTGTGACAAGTTGTCACAACTGAATAGGACTTAACTTCATCTTATGACCATACATAGCAGGTGAAAATAGCATATAAGTTATATCCTGAGCAAGTGTATCTAGTAAGACACAATAACGTTTTTTTTTTAAAGAAATTAAATTAAGAAAAACGCAATATTATTTCAGAAACTACAAATATTATAATATTTATAGTGTGTTCCTCGTTTATTTGAACTCGTCTGCTTGTGAGGGTTACAACTTGAAGAGGGCTGCAGGAGTGATTGTCACTTGACGGTACAACTTATATTTTTATTACCCGTTCACGTTAATATGCTTATGTACTAAATTACACTAATGGTTTTAAGGATTATGAAGAATATATTTATAGGAAGTATACTCGCATTTGCGTGGAGGGAGAGAGGAAAACCATTTTGGAAAAAATCACTCTCCACACACCCGAACGAGATTCAAACCTCGAGCTCAGTCTTATCAGTAGTCAAGTCTACTACTGTGAGAGTTATCGCCTTAGACCATAAGGCCACCAAAGCGGGTATTAACTTATTTGAAATAAGGTACAGACAGTTGGACCATCAACCAAACCCAGGGGTCAAAGCACTGGTAAGGACTAGCGACCAACCTGTTCCTTCCACATGTTTGTGAAGTTTTGTTTATTGTCTCGATACAGCATGTAGAGTGTACGGTTGACATTGCTTCCAAATAAGATTGTGTCGTCTTCACTCAATAAAACTGATAAATTCTAAAAAATATGACAAATAAAAGTGGGAGAAAAAATTGGGCTGACATACAGTAGGCCTAAAGTACTGTGCAATTTTTGGAATGGGCAAAATATGTTTTTTGTTCTTTTTTTAGCACTGCGTCTTACTACCTATTTAGGTTATACTCTTATATACTTATTACACGCTAATGGTTTTAGAGATAAGGTTATATTTAAAGACGTACCAGCATTTGTGTGGAGGGAGAGTGGAAAACCCAATGGAAAAAAACCACCCTCAGTACACCCGACCGAGATTCAAACCTCGATCTTCCCGCCATTGGCAGTCTAGTCTACTGCGAGAGTAGCACCTCAGACTGTGCGGCCACCGAAGAGGGTGTAAATTCTTTTAAAGGATAAAATGACAAGTTGTTAACCTAATGTATTAAAAAAACACTACACTCTCATCTTTTTCTATTATAATCTTCTTCAAACAGAAGTGTAGGATAAGACCTAGTATATAACTAAGCTCCGAGTAACTTGTATTTTTAATTTCATACTAAATATATAATTTATATTTAATAATAATTTAATAAGGCCTACCTAGTATTTTTGTTGAATTGTGAATAAAAAGGATAATAATTAAAGTTATGTGGCAAATACAAAAATTAAAAAACTTATAAATCATGAGTCATTTTCGTTTTCAGTTTCATAGAGCCCTTGGAGGGATTATTCGGACTTTATTTGATTTTCAAACAAAGCAACTCAACGAATTCCACAAGGTGCTTGACAAGCATTTTTGACATATTCTTATTTTATTTCTTAATAAAGAAGATACAAAGTGCTTGACAAGCATTTTTGACATATTCTTATTTTATTTCTTAATAAAGAAGATACAAAGTGCTTGACAAGTATTTTTGACATATTCTTATTTTTTTCTTAATACAGAAGATAAAGTTTCACATTCTTTGGTCAGTCATCGTTGATATTAACTAAAGTAGTAATACTCACAAATTAAACTCTTGGCCAACTTGAATTTAAAGCCATTAACAATGCTTAATGTCCTAATAATATGTGAATGGTATGTAGATGTAGATTAGATTATTATCCGGATACTCCCGCCCAGACTAAAAATCCCCTTTCTGTATACAAATTATTATAAAGTTCAGTTTTCCCAACCATTTACACATTTAATTCCCATTTCAATGTTGTTACAAAGTGCACACTGCCAACACTACGTTGTTAAATATGGCTGATTTTGTCAATTTTTTTTAAGAAAAATTATTTTTGCAATTTTCACATAATTTATACCACAACGTTTCTTAACTTTTAAAGAATTTGTTAGAAGGTTAAATGTATTTACTATGAATTAAAATTTGTATAGTGTTAACTAATATACATTTAAGGTTTTAGGAAGAAAGCCATATTTGTAGGTTATGTCAATGAGCTGTAAATGGGATATTTAAAGAATAAATATGTTATTGTTTTATACTTAATTCTTAAATTTGTAGTCTAGCTCTAAATCAAATAAATTTGCAATTAAAAATGTAAATAATTTGGGGCTCAGTATCTCATCTCAAAATCAGAAAGATGTATTTGTATAATTTGGTGATGACTCCTTTAAAAATTAATTTGATCAAAATGTACTTTACACTTAATATTCTTGACAGTTTCATAGCACATACACCATCATACGATCTTATTAAACATTTTTTATACTGTATAATGTGTATTGCAGTAGTAACATTTGTTGATTTTAGTAATTGAGACACATTAAATAATGTTTTAGTTAAAAAAAAAGAGGTTTCACCCAGAGTAAGCCCAACATTATTTACTGTGATCATAATCACTTTTCCTATTTGTAGTCATATAAACATTAAGTAGGCCTAATATGGCCTATTTAATTGAATTGAAAGGTAGCTACCGGTAATGTGAAAGAAATTTGGGAGCATAAATAATATTATGACACAATGGAAGCCCAATCACAATATATGAAAGAAATTTCTCATCAAACCTCAATTACAACAGCAATTTTAATTGGGGGTATAAATAAGGTAAGAACATTAGTTAGGTTAATACTAATATAGAGTTAAAATAGCCTAGAATTAGTTTATTTTACAGCTAAACTTAATTCATTGTCTTTTGGTTTTAATAATTTTGGTGCTGATAGACTACCAAAAAACTTTTACTATGGAGTTAATATTTCATTCATTTCTGGGCTATATTTAAAGCCAGCAGGCTATATTTTTTTAATATCTCTGTAAACTAAATATTTATAAAACCTCATTCTAGTAGGTAACTTAGTGGTACTGTACATATTACAACATATTATGTCTTGAGTCTGATACATAGGCCAAGGCCTACTTCTCTCCTGTGTACTCTTAGCACACTAAGATGCTAAATTCTCATTTCTGAGGACATAAAATTAAGTTAAGCCTAGTTTATTTAATTGAAATGGTTGCAGATATCTTCAGGCACTAAATATATAGGCGTACGATAAGCCAAGATTTTTTTTAGCCATTTTCTCTCCTATCCTAACTCACATATAAATACAGTGCGTGGAGCTTAAAGGCTGATTCAGAATTACATCAACACATGTAGAAAAGAGTCTGCTTTGATATTGTGTCATAAACCAGTATCTAGACACAGTCGAATCTGGCTAATTCAAAGCAGAAGGGACCACTATAAAAATTCGAATAAGGAAAGTTTTTATCTAGGCTAGAAAAATAACTTCAAACATCAATTCAGTGAAGTAAAATACAATAGTGTATGCCTTATACATATCATTTTATTCTCAGTTTTTCCATAGAAATATGTAACGTACAGATTACTGTATTTGCAATCTTTCAAAAAAGTTAGAAATCTTTGATTGCTTTTTAGCGTTAATACTCTTTGAGTTGGAGTAAACTCTTCTAGTTTATTGAGCGCCTTGAAAATAGAGGGTCTTACATTAAGTTGTCCCTCAACAAATCATCTCAACTCTTTGATGTAATCCATGCTGACCATGCATTGTCTGTGTAGATGTTGGAATTGGCTTCTCTGGAAGTTCCATCTGTTCCCCATCTGAAGATGCACTGTCGTTTATATGGTTTATAACATCAGCCAAAAGTTCACCATCTCTTTAAGTTCACCGCAAACTGCGAAGTTCTCGTCCAAGTTCATAAAATCGTCATAAGGAACACAAAACACAAAACTTTAGTGCCCCTGCAAGCAGAGAATCTATTATCCTTGCAGCAACAGTCGAGTAGTAAACGTGTTTCTTACACATGATTTCAGGCTGTTTTTCATCATCTTTGAGGCAATTTCAAACTAAACAAAATAAGTTTGAATTATATGTGATTTTTTAAAAATATGGTTTAATAAAAGTTTCAAGGGACGAAGGGAAAAGTTCGAATTAAACATGAATTTGAATTAAATATGTTACATTCAAATTATTCAAATTTGGCTGTATTATTGTTTTTATGATTAAATATACTTTATACAGAGAAAAATAGGCCTACTACATTGTCGCAACTCCTGCAAAAAAAAAGTTAACTTAGATACATGATTTTTGTCCAAAAACAGTTCTAGGCCTTGTTTTTTGTTAACTCTGTGTCTTGCTATACACATATTTAGTAATACTATGTGCTAGGGATGAGGAAGGTTGAATTTAGAGGAAATGTTTAGTCTAGTACCTGGTGATTCTGAGAAGGGAGAGTTCACCCGTCTGGGATTCGAACCCTGATCTTCTTGTCATCAGCATTCTATTCAATTATGAGAGTGATGCTTTAGACCCATGCTGCTACCAAACCGGACCTGTTAGCTTATTATTGCACCACTTAATGTGTCTGGTTAAATTATTGGTCAAGTGATTAAAGTGGGGAGGAGCATATTGAACTCATTAGGCCATGTAGACATACTTAATTATTTAATGTCTAAAAACCCAGCGCTTCTTAAAAAAACTTCTAGGCTATAGTGGTGTTTGGGGGTTGTTTCAGGAAACTCAACATAACATGCCATACCAAAACAATTCCCCCATGTGCTCCGAGAGATGTTGGCCGGTGCCAACATTTCAACCTCAACTAATGACACTTCAAATACCAAACACCAAAGGGGACGATTTGGGGAAAAGCAGGAAACCCGAGAATGAACGACCAGCTCATTTGTAAGTACGCAGCATCCAAACTAAAGACATAAATTGATTCAAATTTTCTTTTATTGACATGCATAACTGTCAACCTCAGCAGTTCCTGGGGTAAAGTGCTCACCTCCAAATCCGATATTCGTGTGTTCTAACCCGGCTGGGTCGACAGAATTTTCTTTAGCGATAAATATCTGTACAGCACAATTTCCTTTGGAGAGGGAAGCAAAGCCGTCGGTTCCATGTCGAATGAGTCATGTAAAATAACTCAGAACAGTATGTGAAAATACCTTTCCCAGCAAAATTGTTAGGCCCGTTTGTGCTTGCTCATAGAAATTCTCGTGTGCTGATATAATCAGTTGGTGCAGAAAGTGCACGTTAACAAGGTACTTCAAATAAATAATGAAATAAAAATCATGCATAGGCCTACTCTTATTATAACTGACTGGAACAAGATGAAATGGAACTTGAAGGTAATGCACCAACATTCACATGATTGGAGGATGGAAAATAAAATTGCTGAAAACTCAACCCATTATATATGGATATATCTATAAGTAACTTGTGTAAAGTTTGTTCAGCGTAGGAATTGTTTTCTGAAAGGCCTTTTGCCCTACCAGAAATCTATTATATAGAAGAATATTGGCAGGAAAAAAGACCTTTCGAAGAGTAATTCCTACCCTGAATGGAGTATAAGTGCAGTTCTCAACAATAATGCATTTTTATTTCAGGCATAAAATAAAACACTCTCAAGTTCTTTTATTGTGTTAATTTATCATTCACTCATGTTTTCATATTCATATTTGATCAAATTTCCTACAATTGAAAATTCGAATCACAAAGAGTGTATGGTAGGCCCTAGATACCTAAAGCTTCCACAAAAATGAGAAATTTAACTCGTAGAACTCGTTTAACTCGTACACATTTGCAACATCCATTGGCAGTGGAACACCCAACCCCAGAAAATGTTTTAAAATGGAATTCCCCTCGAAATTATGTTGAGAGGTCCTTGTATGGAAACATTTTGAAAATTAGACACCTCTCCAAGATATTTGGAATAGTCCTCCCCCAGAAATGTTTTAAAATTTGTGTACCCCTGGAAGCAACTTATAATGGTCCTTGCTTGGATATTTTTTAAAAATTAGATGCCTCTAGATGCTATTAGAAGTTGTCTTTGCCTTTAGATTTCTGACAACCGGCAAAATTCAAGCACTTTTCCTCCGGGTTTTTTCTTGATGCAAAAAATTCAAGCATAATTCCTGGTTTTCTTGATCTGAAACAGCATCGTTAATCTTATCCACTTATGCATTTTGTACCGAGTTTTACAAGGTTGTTAGTTAGAACAAATTTCTCCACTAAATTGTTAGTAAGAATGTCAAATGTGTTTGATTTACAACAGGCATTGTAGTAATCTTCACCTCCACCACACATGAAGAACTAAAAAAATGTTACTACCATTACAATTTACAGAGATCTAACAACTATCTTTATCCTCAAATGGCCTGACACCGTTGTTCAATAGGTAGCGTGTCTATCTACTGAGCCAAGAGTCCCGAGTTCAATTCCTGAAATAGCCGAAAAATGTATCATCATTGGTGAAATGTGGGTTTTCCCTTTCAAAGTTATGAATTAACATATTGGGGCTGGATATTGTATCTGCTTTAAATTTAAGTTTGTTTTTAAGTTGTGTGCTGATATAAATAATAAGTTCAGAAAGTGCACATTACATTTATTATATAAATAAATATCCTCAAATGTGCTAAAAATTTAAATTTAAAAAAGTTTTCTGACAAACTATGATACCATGAGGACATTCTCAAAGTTGTAAATATCAAAACAATGAACAATTGTTATTTAGTATAATATTTTCTACAATTTCAGTTTTGAAAATTATTTGAGCATCTAAAAGAAAATGTACTTAACATTTGTTACAGATTGCCAAATAAGATTTTGTCACAAGATGAAATTAAGTATATATCAAGGGATGTACTCAATTTAAACCACAAAGAAGATTTAACAAAAGGTATGGCATTTATTTTGTTTAAAATTTATCTATTAGCCGCTGAGAACTTATGAGCGTTGATGAAAATGATATAGCCCTTTTCAATAAATATATGTAAAATCAACTTAGACAACTCCTGGGCAGCTCAGTGATTAAAGCATTGGCATATGTTAACGGTCCCTGATTTGATTCCTTTGTCTAGGTGTCATTTTTCTATTTAAATAATATGATCTTTAGATGCCGCTACAACAGTAGTTAACAAATATAATAGCATAACTATTTAATTCATAATGATAGGGGGATTCGTATGATTGTCATTGTACTATTGGTAGCATAAAGCCCCCCTGAGCTCTTTTAAAGGAGACAGACTTTGAGCAAAATCTGAAATTAAATTGCGCCTGTTGGGTACAGATTTAACCCCAATTACAACACAATTAAATATAACTTAGTACCAATACCAATAATTTTGTATACGATTCTGAATCTATACAAAAACCAATAATTTTGTGTTCGATTCTGAATCCATACAAAAACCAATAATTTTGTGTTTGATTCTGAATCCATACAAAAACCAATAATTTTGTGTACAATTCTGAATCCATACAAAATCAAATAATTTTTTGTTCGATTCTCAATCCATACAAAAACCAATAATTTTGTGTTCGATTCTGAATCCATACAAAAAACCAATAATTTTATGTATGATTCTGAATCCATACAAAAACACAATTTCTGTCAAAGCATTTAGTTCAAGTGGAATGTGCATCTCCTGATTTTGGGCCGTACACAATCTTTATTCTCTGCACACATTGGCTCTTTGATTTATTAGAAGCATTACAGATCCCAATTTGGCAAATTCAGTGTGACTTGCTTTGGATATATCTAAAAATATTGGTTAAAAATTGTGAAATGTGTGAAAGTTAGGAAGCAATAAATACAAGTGATTGGTTGATCTTGGTGGTCCATGGGTAAAGTGCTCACCTCAGGATCCAATGTTTGTGCGTTCAAACCTAGCTGGGGTTCTACGGATTTGTCTTGAATGATAAAAATCTGTAACACAACTTCCTTCAGAGGGGAATTAAAACCGTCAGTCCCATGTTGATTGTGGCATGTAAAAGAAACCTGAAATTTATGTAAAATTACCTTTCCCGGCAAAATTGATTGGGTGTTTTGCTCTTGCTCACAGAAATTCTCATGTTCTGATATAATCAGTTGGTTCAGAATTTGCACGTTAAATACCACAAATAAATACAAGTGTATGGCAGGGCTTTTCAATCAACACCAATTATAAACGTGAATTATATATTTTTTAAAAAGCATTGTAATTTGTTTTGAGATGTAAGAAACATCTAAATGTGTCACTGGTCTAATTGGCTGCACACTGTTCTTCTAGGTAAAGGGAGGCTGATAACTTTATTTGTTCAAAAAACATGATTAAAAGTCATGAAATATATATTCCCACAAAAGAAATATTCTATGATCTACCATATTTTAAAGGAGGCTTACCTGTCAAAATGGCTAGTTCCATCCTTCTAGTGTTAAAATTAATGTTTACTATTAGTTATAAAGTATTATTAAATAATATTCAATTTTTATCTATGTCATTATGTTTGTTTGTTTTTTTACCCACAGAAAAAGAAAAGGCAATCCTCGATTTAGGTTTAAAACCACCTGAAAAAGTAAAACCTGTAAAAACTTATGAAGACCCCTCTGTTGAATGTCCTATTTCCTTGTGTTCCGAGGGACCAAGGGATGAGTACCAACATAGTAACACAGAGAATACTAAACAGACAATCTTGCCTGTAGAGCATATAGATGAAAGCACTCAAACCAGAAGTGAAAACGATTCAAACGGCTCCGGCACTTTCTCTATCGGGGCTCATTTCTTAACCTCAAACAATCCTGCACCCACTACCACCAGTGAAAAGGTATTCTCCTGCTACATCTGTGGTAAAACCTACACGCAAAAACCCAATCTTGATGTCCACATCCGGCGACACACGGGCGAAACGCCCTTTCCTTGCGATTTATGCCCCAAACGCTTTGCCAGCAGACGGTCCTTGAAGATACACAATGTTTCCCACACAGGGGAGCGAAATTTCTCTTGTGATGAGTGTGGTAACACGTTCACTCAAAAGAGTGCTTTGAACATACACTCGAGAATCCATTCTGACTACAAACCGTTCATCTGTAACATATGTGGGAAGCGGTTTACAATAAACACATATTTAAAGTCGCACATACTCACACATACCGGTGAAAAACCCTATTCTTGTAGTGTATGCTGTAGAGCATTTACCCAAAAAGGTGTTTTAAACAATCATATGAGAACGCACAAAACTGAAAAAGACTTTACATGTCAAGAATGCAAAAAACAATTCACCACGAATGGGGAATTCAAAGTGCACATGATGAGACACGCTGGACAAGAATTTGCTTGCGAGCTCTGCGATAAAAGCTACACTCAAAAGAACAACTTATCCGTTCACATGCGGGGCCACGATGCCAACAGTCAGCTCTCCTGCCATCTGTGCGGTAAGAAGTTTGTACGCAGCAACAGTTTCAAACTGCACATGGTTGTCCACACGGGTGAGCAACCGTTGCTTTGCGAGTGCGGTAGGCGTTTTGGTGACAATGTGGCGTATGAGAAACACCAACGGACACATTCTGAGGATAAGCCTTATGGCTGTAACATTTGTGGCAAACGATTCAGTCGAACACACCAACTCGAAAACCACATGATCGTTCATAGTGGGTTGAAGCCATTCCCTTGCCATGTGTGTTCAAGAAAGTTTGCTAGGAGTAGCGATTTGAAACGTCATCTACCTATACACAAATAATTACATGTATTTATATATTCAAAACGAGTTTTTTTTAGAAATATTTTGTGTTTACATAGTCTGTATTCACATAAAAATAAATAAAAATCACAACTTAGAAGGCTTACAATACGATGATGCGGCAACTGGTAGCTAGATAGTTGGCTTTGTTGAGATGCAGCTGACTAGGATTTGTAAATTGTTTTGGCTAACACACAAATTGAAGTACTGTTACTACTTCTCACTTATCATTGAGTGGAGAGATTTTACCTAAATGTTACTAACAAATGATTTGTTCATGAATTGACAACAAACTATTCATGAAACATTATGGATAATTGTAAACATGTGTATGTTGTTATAGAGTAGTAATCATAATTTTACTTTCGATCTAGAGATCTGAGTTTAGCCTGAACTTAAACTTCTTAAAGTTTCTTTGAATTATAAATATTAGTTGTATTGTTATTTTAAATGTATGATGAAGTTCACCTGCACCCCTACATTAGGAAGCTTGCCTACGAGGTCCATCCAAAAGCTAAGAAACACATAATTTTCCTTGAGTTTACAGGAAGTTCTCGTATAACACATATTTTTATCACGCAATTTTTTTATAACACAATCATGGACATAGGGGTTGTTTTTCGATAATGTGGCCCCCATATGGCTGATTTCCGATAGCGGACCACTTTAATTCCCTGTGCTAGTGCTATAATGCCACCTTGTGTCTCTCAATCTGTTTACAGCTCACAATTGTTTTTATCTTTACACTTTATTCTGCGTTATGTTATCATTGTTCTATTTAGCTATTTTAATGCTTCATATTTATTTATTTTTCATTTTTTTTTATAAACAATAGTATGTAAATAATATATAAAGCAAAAATGAACTTTAATGGAAAGTGATTTTTATTGGTTAGTATCTACTACCCTTTAACTTATATTTTCCCAATTAACTGATGTTTTCTATAACACAATTTTTTAAAAGCGCAAAGTTTCATTATAAGAGAACTTCCTTTACTTTCTGTTAACAGATCTATCAATGTCAAGCTTTTTAAGCTTTTGATTTGGGAACACAGATTGTGCTCGCATACTTTATCTTTGCTTATGTTATTTTTTGACAACTGGGCGTATATAATATTCAGAAAAGAAGACCTAGGTTTAAAGCTGGACTTGTGCCAACCCCAATTTGTGCCAACCCCAATTTGTGCCTGATTTTAACAATCTGTTGAATTCAACTTTATTATGTTGAAATTTACATTTACTTGCTACTGATTCCTAAGTTAAAATGGGTATTTTCTGTTAAATTTGCTCTAAATAACTACTCACTCTATAGACAACCTAAAATAATAAGTTATTTTAAATTTTCTCAATATCAGCTATTAATAACACATTTGGTTTAACTGTATTTTCAATTAAAAGATAATTTTATTGCTGCATGTGGTTTTAATTAGATACTTGGTTGTTTTAATTTAATGTCTTATGCCACAAAATAGGCCTACATGTTTTATATTTCAAAAAATCAATTGTGATGTTTTAGTATCAAGGTGTTTATGAGCACTGCGTCTTACTACCTGTTCTGGTTATACGCTTATGTACTAATCACGGGGGATTAGGAAGGTTATATTAGAGAAAGTATATCCACATTCGTTTGGAGGGAGAGTGAAAAACCATTTTGGTAAAACCACCCTCAATACATCTGATTGAGATTCGGACTTCAATCCCTGTCATCGGCAGTCCAGGCTAACATGAAAGTGACGCCTTAGACTATGTGGCCACCAACGCGGTGGATAAGGGTGTCTATTCACCATTTAATGAAAGTGTAGGTCTTTCATAACTTAAAAATGTATGCATTACAGCAGCATATTATGTAAGCCTAAAAGAAGCTAAAATTATCTTAGTTTTTTAACCACAGACATCATTTTAAATATAATTATGATTTTTATACTTTTTAACATAACAATTCATGTGTTGTTCAATCACACTAATTTTTAAAAATATTATGTGAATTTGAGCACTGCCATAAAAACGTAAAATCTTGTACAAACATATGGGTACAAACTAGTTGCTAGATTATAAAAAAAAAATGACAAATCATGTTCGCTGAAATTTTTGGAATCATTAGAATATGCACATATATTGGAGATATTTTACAAGATCTAACTAAATCATAGATTTGTGCAAAGTTCATTTTTTAAATGTGATGCGAAGCTCGAAGCTTGCAAAGTGAGGTCAAAGATAAGATTTTTGTTGTTGTCACATAACACTAATTTTAAAATTTAAAGTTTTAAAGATAAAATGTTGAAACAAAAACCATAAATTCTTAAATAATTTAAAAAGAATCTTACAGTATCACAAAATTATTATTTTTATATTGAATTAGTTTTTTTGTAAATGTATTTTTTTAATATAAATCATCTACAACTCGGGCTATTTGGCTTGATCTTGTGACTGTCCTATAATAGTCTTCCTGCCAGGATTTAGATTTAAAAAATGCATGGAAGCCTATATCTAGCTAGAATATGAAACAAGAAAAAATGATTTTAAAAAACACCTCAATGTTTTTAAGGTGAAATAGTTATAGTGACTATGTAAACTCATTAGAGGAAGAGGGGGAGTGTTATCGGTAGATAAACTAAAGGCCGTGTGGGGTGAACTGCCCATTTTCTTCCCTCTATTTTTATTTCATACACTAGTGCTTATACTGCTTAGGTGCGTCATGTGAAGATGCAGCCCATTTCACAAACTAGCTTTTAAATCTCCAAATAGGCAACATCGTTAAGAGAAAAAAAAATATCAAAGCACTCTTTTTTTTCTCTTAAGCTGACATACCTGAAAATATTTATCTTTATGGAATCACACTAAACATACAAATTAAATTTTATTTACAGATTATTTGTTTTATGTAAATACAATGATAACTATAAAATGTCCCTCTTTTTTTTTAAAACAAAAAATTATTAGCGATATACATTTCAATTTTGTTCCAAATATAGCAAAGCTTATTTATTTCTTCTAAATGTTTAAAAGATTTGATGCTTATTGTGGATGTTACCTAGGTGAACAAGATTTGACATTTCAAAGCTTCGGAGAACCTTACTAAATTATGTGTCTATTTAATTTGAAGGTTACAGGAGAAATAGGGGGATGTCACATTACATACATTTTCCAGGACCACAATTCTTATATCTCAAACCCACTGAGGACCCCAACAAATACTTTAAAGAAATATAATTAAATATGACAGAGACCTCTATTAACCATGATATACATTTTATTAGAAAGGTCTCATATGATTGTCTAACAGATGGCAGCACCAGCTCAGTTTGAGCTAAATTGGACTTTCCCCCTTTTTTCCCTGTGCCCTTAATTTTTAACATGTAGTGCTTTTGTTAAGTAATATTACTATTTAACTAAGTTAGAGGATTTTGTTGTTACAAAATATAAATTATATTGTTCCTAAATTATTTAAATATCTTTAAATGTTTAATTTAGTCTAATTTTAATGTGTGATAGTCAGGCTGCAGACTTTTTATGAGACTAGTTCAGCACAAAAATAAATATATAAAAAAATTACCTACAAAATATTATTCATTTCTACAATCAGGTGATCATGAACCAAGTTGATGTACACATTCTGGCAAATATTTAATTAATTTACATCATAGACTGTTTACTAGGCCTATTTTAATTGCATTACTATTTTATAGTTCCTTTTTGATTGTATACTAGTAACTGAAATTAATATGTTTGCACTGCGAATTTGTGAAATATTTTTCTATATTTTAAATTGCATATAAAAACATTTTTTTAACAAAAAGGGGAAAATATGTTAGTATTTTGTTAAGATTATTGTTGTAATTGCTTCATTCACATCATTTTCATGTTTGGAACTGGTTCTCAACTTTTTTGTTCATGTAAACAAAAGAGAACTGGACTTTATATGATATGACCTAATATGATAAGTTGATTTTTATACTATCTAAATAAAATATATTAAATTATCAAAGCAGTTTCTACAAAATGGTGACTAATGATAACTAACTAAAATATATATATATTTTTTTAAAGGACATCATCTGAACAGTCGGATAAAACAATGGTTCCCCTTGAAACACAGTTATCCAATTCTTAATTCCTTCTTTTAATATATAGTTTCTAGTCATAGTTGAAAATTCCAAATTGAATCTTTTCATAAATGACCCAATAACTCCACATTACTTGACATATTTGATAATTATGATGTATTCTCGGTTTTAAAAATTATAGCCATCTTTAAACGTAAGGGCACTGGCATACTTGTGACACCATAACATAAAGTATATTTATCTATATGGCTGACTCAATGTCACTCAATTTTACAACGAGAAAAACGTCACTAGTCAGTATTAATTAAGTATGGCCTTCATTTGTCCTTACATGACATATATTCACAGTGACTTTGTTTCAGGTATGACTGGTCCCTGAGGTTAATTTAAAACCAGCCCAGTCCAAGAGAGTCAAGTTCAGTCTAGTCAAATCACACCAATAAAGGGGTTTCACTTAAAATCGGACATTGAATTGATTAGACTGGGATAAATTAATACGATTATTATGTTCAGTGAACTGCTTTTGTAGGAGATGAATGTTGATAAAGTTACTTTTATTATTCTTCGTAGCATCGTTAATAGAAAAATAATAAAATAGAAAATAAAATTATGAGTCCATCCTATAAGGAGACACACGTTCTGTTCTTTAAAACTATCTGTTTCCTCATTTATCAAATTAAGTTTTTTAACAACTACTTTCGTATGAGCATAGACAGTCTTTTCAAGCCAAATATTATTTTAAATGAAGAAATTATGGAAAATTATTAAAAACATTTTGACTGAAATGAAAGAAAAAGAGTAATGAAGTAAACACAAGATGCACAAAGACTGACAGAAATTCAACTTGCTGAGTCGAGAACAGTCTTGACTTGATTGGATTGGATTGAATTTTATGTGAAGTATTCAGATTTAAAGTAATCAGTAGCCTTTCTTTTGAAACGGTGTTGGGCTACTCGTCTGAATCTAGGAGCTTTTGACATGACTGGACTTGACATTTTTGGTGAGAGATTAGCCTTAGAGATGTTCCATGATGATTATATATAGCATACAATTAATGCTCAAGGTGGGCTGGGAAGGAACGTGAATTAAGGTTTGTATTTTTGCAGTTTGTCTGACAAAAAACTTTCTTTGATTTTGCCAAAATAAATCAAATACTACCTCAGTATATTCATATTATATTTCTTTTAGTTGAAAAATTACACCTGGACACAGGAATTGAACTCAGAACCTTTGTATTAGTACGCCAATATTCTAACCACTGAGCTATTCAGGAATCGTCCCATGCCTAGGGTCATTATTCGCTCATATTTTAATGCAGAGTCCTGGTTGTCATTTTTCAATTTAAAGAATATAATATTAAGTTGTGGCTGTAACCGTAAATGACAAATGTAACAGCTTGACTATTTAATCCAGCAAGATAAAGCTTAGTTTAATTTTCTACTAGACATGGATTGAATTCTATATTTCTCAAGGCCGAATCTTAAAAAATGTACAATTAAGGTTAAAGTGAAAATATTAAAAATTTTTGAATAGTAAAATAAAATCGCTCAAGGCTTGGTGTCATTTACAAAATGCTATTTTGTTTGTCGTGTTCTATTACGTCATAAACAACAGAGAGAACACTTTATTAGTACATTTTTAATACAATTTACTATTTTTGTTACCCTCTCAACTAAACAAATTCCTTTTATCAAATGCTTAAAATTGTTATATCGAGTCAAGATCTTCATAATTGTATTTTAGATACTGTTTTTTTTAAAGATTTTTACGAATCTCGAATCTCTTGACTACCATAGGATTCAAGGAAACGAGGATTTGAGTGTCCCATCTTTAGTTTATGTACACAATAATCTCATCAGCTCTTAAATAGTAAACCGTAAACCTTTAAAACTAAAACGTCTGCCCAAATGATGTTATGACTATCACAGATTTTTTTTAAAAAAGCTCAAATTATTACTATTTGTAGAAAACTAAACTAAATATATCTACTGAAACAAAACTTGGTTTATTTTGTCTAAAGAATTTTTTTTTGTGGTAAAAACTTAAAAAATAAATACTTAAACTCAAATTTCTGTCTACCCTTTCTTAACCTACCTCTGCATTTAATAATCTTATGACGAAAAGGTCTTGGTTTCTGACACTTTCGTTCCGTTTCTTTTAGTGGTGTCTTAATTTTAATGAAAAAGAGTACTATTAAAATTGTGACTAAGTTGTTTATAGATCAATTTGTTTTTTGGCTCATTAATTAGCAAATCTGCTTTGCTAATTATTAATATAGATTTGACTTACTGGTACTTAACAACCAAGTCAATATTTTCTGTCAAGCTCATATAGTTATATACAAGTTTTCTTTACTCTATATCCATTACTATTTCCGGCCTGTGAATTGAGTCAGTTTTTTATTCAAGCCATATATTTCCCACTACCCTTGCTAGGCCTCTCGTAGCTTCATATGCCTTATAATCTAACTTAAGACTAGGACAGGCACAACATCCAGTCCTCAGACGTTAATTCATCACTGTAAAAGGGTAAACCCACATTTCATCAATAACATTTTTTTCGGCCATGCAAGGAATCAAATTCGAGACCCTTAGCTCAGTAGACATACACACTACCGACTGAGCTAAGGTGTCGGATTAAACAAGTTTGCTACTAGTCTTGAATTCCTCCACATTCAAATGTATTTCAGAAGTCATAAGGATTTCCAAAATTATTTTTTTTACTAAAAATGTATATTATGATATGAAAAAGTTTTTTTGACCTGCCATTTTATGCCATTAGCTTTGAACTAAAAAGTTAGATTCTACTATTAATTTATTTTATATTTACAAATTTTTGTATTAATTTGGTATGAAATTTGCTATGATATTT
Organism: Timema bartmani; assembly: GCA_902151455.1. Classification (NCBI taxonomy): domain Eukaryota; kingdom Metazoa; phylum Arthropoda; class Insecta; order Phasmatodea; family Timematidae; genus Timema; species Timema bartmani. Next base: position 167,085 of record CABFWB010000425.1, on the reverse strand, counting down.
TTAATCTGTATTTTTTAATTGCCTATTGATACCATTAAAAATGTCTTGTTTACATTTTTCAAAGTGTTAAATGGAGGTAACTGAACTGATATTAGTTATTAGCAATAGTTACTACTATACACATGAACTATTTGTAGAATGTTATTAACATTTATAGGAACATAATATAATTATTAAAACTATACAACTAACATTATTGTAGCTATACTGTAAATAACGTTTTAGATTGTATTAGATATTTATTTGGAATCAATTGTATATGCCTTGTTTTTAGAACATACATTCAGCACAAACTTGTAAAACATTTTTTATATTTTGTTGTTACGATATTACATATAAAGTTTTAAGTAGCTGCACATAGGTTTTAAAATGTGACATTATTTTTTAATAAATAACCATAAGTTATAATTTATACAATTCTCACAATCAACTTAATGTTCACTTAACAAAAGGTGAAGGTTTTCCTTGTGTTTTTAAATGGAAACCATTACTATGAAGTTAACCTGATGTACACTGAAGTTAATAGTTGTCTAGTAGAAAACTTTCCCATTACTTAAGCTTTAAGTGAAGGGTACCACATGCTTTAGCTAGCTTATCATGTTGCGAACAACTTCAACAGGGCTATTAGGTACTTTGTTAGCTTATAATATCGATATGATTTCTTCAATATATTTTACTTGCTTCTCTAACCTCTAAAACATGGTAGCCTTGTATTACGCTTTATTTTGTTTTCCTGTAAAGCTTCTAATTCAAGTATTTACTGCCTAATCAACTCTTAAGGGCTTGGGTTTCTTTTTATTGAACAATTTGTTTTCAAACAGCTTAAATTCATTGTCAGCGTCTTGCTCGAGTTGTTATACGTCATGTTACGTTATGTTACGTTACGTTACATGAATCCTGATCACACACTAATTTCTCTATGTTATGTGAACGTTAAGTTGATCTTAATCCTGGAATTAAGATTGCTATTTGAGTATTTTTTATGATCATTTATTTTGCTTTGATAACCTGCCAGGAATCATCATTTGCCAAAAAAAAAATCCCTTGTAAATGTGCACATTTGCATAATTTGTATTAAGTTTTATTAAAACTTTTGAAGTTTAAAACCAAAGTTTTTAATTATTGTTTTCATAAAAATCTTATCTTAGTTTAAAATGGAAAGCATAGCCATTAGATATTTTGACTAAAGGCTTCGTTGCCATTTGCTTTTTATAAAATTCAGTTCTAAACTAAAGTTTTTAGAGTGAAAATTAATGTACATCTTGACTGGTTAAACTGTAATAAATATTGATGTATGGGCTGTATTATTCATAACTTTGATGCCATAAATCTTGAAACACTTAGTGTTGAAATTGTATGTGTCTGTGGTAGATTTTACTAATAAATGCCACTAGAAAGTGTCTTAACGTTTTGTTAATTTCAGCCCACCATGTGACAAAGATATTATTGTTTCAAAATGTCCTTTTTTTACAGACAATATATTTATCCACTCTTGAAAACATATGTAACTTAAACAAATCTTGCATCCACTATCATCCTTGTACTATCCATTTTTAATCTCCATTTGCATGTCTTTATCCGCTTATTCTTCAAAAAACAATCGTACCTAACAACAAAGTTGGTCGATGAGTCAATCTTCAGAAAGTAAAAAATAGATTTGGATGATGAATTTCTTGTATAACTGCCATGTATTAGCAATCTATATTACTGTTCAAATTTGACTAAAAGAAGTGGTGTGGGCCATTTACCCCCCTTCCCACCTCTACTCACATAATTAAAAACCTGTTTTATTCATAAAATTAAAACAATCTTAGCAAAGGTTGTGAAGCTGGTACACCAGACCTTTGACTCTGACTCCTCTAGTTTCCTGTCACACTCTAACTCCAACTCCTTCAGAAATGGCAAATATATTAATTAGTAATAACAAATATACTTCACTAAAATGCTCTGATATGAGATTATCTGTAATATGATGTTACGCGTTATCTGACTACGCCCCTTCCCCCCTCATCACGTCTGGTGAGGCTGAGTACTACTAGTTGAAAAAACACCCAGAGTGAACTCAGGTTAGGTGGGAACCCCGGGTTTGAGTTGAGCACGCATCTAAGTTGTGGTATGTCATCTCTAATCATAAATAACTACTGGTTACACTTTACTTGGTAGCTGTTTGGCACTAATATCTCATGCAAAGTCATTCATAGTTTGTAGGCATACACTATTTTCTTTGTGTTAGTACTTTTTGAAAAAAAAAACCTACCATTTACTTTTGAAATTTTTTATTTATTTTATCTTCGTGTCTTACTACCTGTTCAGGTTATACACATATATGATAATTACTCTAGTGGAGTAGGGATGAGGAAGAAAGCATTTGAGAGCAAATCTACCTGCATTTGCGTGGAGGAAGAGTTTGAAACAATTTGGAAAAATCCATCCTCGGTGGGGCTGACTGGGATTCGGACCCCAATCTCCCAATCATCAGCAGGCCAGGCTAACACGAGAGTGACGCCTTAGACCATTCGGTCACTGAAGTGGGTGAAACTAGTATTACTCCATATGAAAATTTGTCTAGACTTCCACAGCTTAATTTTTATTTTGTAGAGAAAAAATACACAAAATTAGTATTTAATCCTATTTATTATTAAAACCATAACAACATTAGTGGTGTTGCTGTTATAATAAATGTGTGTCATCTTGATAAAAATCTGTTTATTAAACTTAAAACTTTCCAACAGTTTCCAAAACATACATTACATGCTGTTTTATTCGTCTTGTAGCTAAACCGTCACACGTGCACAGATATTTTCTTTATTTATGGCAATGTTTGGGGGATCAATTCCAGAGTACTTCTTTCAGCCAAAATAGGTAATATTCGCCATCAGATATGTAGATCTCGTCAACACCTGTAAAGATTAAAAATATGGTACAATATTGGTATTAGCCTTCACTGACGAGTAGTATAGATTGATGCTTTAAATGTTTTTGTTTCTTTTAAATTGATTGTCTAGTGCCAAGACTATTTATGGCTTAATTCAAGCGGCGGGAAGAGAGAGGTTAGTTTAAACGAAATACACCCACACTAGCATGGAAAGTGGCCGGCAAAATTACCCCTCAGTACAACTGGCTAGGAAATGAACCTCAACCTCCGTGTCACAAGAAACCCACTCTATTAGGAGGAGAGTGACAACGAAGACTGCATGACCCTCATTGTAGCTATCTTTATGTTAAAAACTGAAAATAAAATTGAAAAAATATTTAATGCTAAGCTGCCAATGAGACTACTTAAAAAAAATAAAATATTTTATTCTTTTATTTTTAGCACTTACTAACATTCGAACTGTACACATTAAAACAAAAATTATGGTTGTTGAAAAAGTCCTATTGATAAAACCGGTTCTTATATACTTAGCAAAAATATCACTTGTTCACATCATGGACGTATCATATAATAGATTCTTCACAGTTCACACTAATATAATTTGTTGATGCCATAGAAGTTTCATATGATATATGAACTGTATTTTAGAATGTACATTAGGAACAATTCATAGATATAGCTTTTAGAATCGTACCTTTTGGCGTGAGTAACTCATCGTTAGGTAGATTGGCGATATCTGGCTCTTGCTCCAGTTTGTAGATCATCCAGTAGTGGTTCTTAGCTGGATCCTCCTCCAAGCCATTAATAACTGTGATGTAGTGACCTAACTTGTCAAACCACTTTGATTCAAATCTAATTGGCGACAAAAAAAAAAACTTGTTTATTCAAAGTGTGCAAAAAAGGCCATGTTCTAATCTAAGGTGCCAAATAGTCCCTTTTCTGCATTCATTTCTTGCAATGTGAGCTAGTTTGGCTTCTAGTGAGTACACATTGTAGATCAAGTGTGTTCAAAAGCCTACGTTAAAATATTTAGTTTTAACTAGGCTAATAATGTATCCAACAGAAATAGCTGAGGAGTTGGTACAACTGATAGACTAAAATACCAAGTTTATAACTCATATGACTACACTGTGGACAGTTTTTGCTCTAGCATTTAGATTTAGATTTCCTTTATTGGGGAATTTTGGTGCGGTTCCTTAGAAATCCCCATTATTCTTTTCTTATAGTTTAGATGGTTTAAGTTAAGTGATAGTTAGTTTAAATGATATTTCATAAAACAATTACTTTCATAATTACAACTTCATTTCATTGTAGAAATTTTCTGTTACAACAATATAATATTTGTTTATTTTACCGGGTGTTTAATAACTCATTCGGGCTATGTGAATGTATTTAACTACACTAGTATTGTTGGAGTGAGGGAGAACAAATTGAGAAGAAATGTACCTTTTTTAATGGTATGAAGGAAGCGTGGGAAACCATTTAGAAAAAAAAAACCTCACAGATCACCTATCCATGTTTCAAACCCTGATCGTCCCTTTTTCAGCAATGCATCCTAGCGATTCGGCAATCCATCTTAGCCATTCAGTACTCCATCCTAGCAATTCGACAATCCATTCTACCAATTCAACAAACCATCCCATCAATTCGGAAATCCATCCTCCCAATTCTGCTATCCAGCCTAGCAATTTGGCAATTCATCCTAGCAGCTCGGCAATTCATCCCGGCAATTTGACAATCCATCCTATCAATTCGGTACATCCGTCCTAACAATTCAGCACTTCATCATAACAATTAGGTTATCCTTCCTATCAATTTGACAATCCATCCTATCAATTAGGTTTATCCATCTTAACAATTCTGCACTCCACCATAGCAACTCGGCAATATATCCTACCAATCCGAAATCCATCCTATCGATTCAGTATATCCATCATAGCAATTCGGCACTCCACCATAGCAATTCGGCAATCCATACTACCAATTTGGCTATCCATCCCACTGATTCTGCTATCCTACCAATTCTGCTATCCAACCTAGCAATTTGGCATTTCATCATGCCAATTTGGCATTTCATTATGCCAATTTGGCATTTCATCATGCCAATTTGGCTGCTGTTTGTCACCCAGTCTGTTCAACTTGTATAGAGAGTGGCTGGTCAAGGATGTCCTAGAGTGGCGTGGAAATTTCAGGATAGGAGGACGTGTCATCAACACAATAAAATTTGCAGATTAACTAGCACTGCTGGCCTAAAAATAAAGAAGAGGGGGAGGAAATAATGGACCGGCTGGTGTAGAAGATATGGCATGAAGATCAACATTGAGAACTCAAAAGTGAGGGGGATTTCAAAAAATAAAGAGCCGCTGAAAATCCAAATTGGAGATTAGGAGTTGGAAAACAGAGCATTTCAAGTACGTGTGAGGACTGCTAATAAAGGATACCTACTGTACCAAGGAAATTAGGTTAAGGATCGCCATGGTCAAGGAAGCTTTCAAGAAGAAGAGGTTACTACTGACCAAGTTGATTTTGAAACTGAGGAAGAAACTGATGAAATGCTCCATTAAGAGCATCGCACTGTATTGAACAGAAACTTGGACGCTCAGGAAGAAGGTAAGAAATATTTGGAGAGCTTTGAAATGTGGTGCTTGGGAAGGCTTGAGAATATCAGATGGGGATGGACAGGGAGACAAATGAAGAGGCCCTAAGAAGAGTTGGTTTGAAGAGAACAATTTTGGATGTGCTTCTTCGGTACAAAGCAAACTGGATTGATCAAATATCTAAGAAGAAATGTCTTCTGCACAATGCCATAAAAGGAGAGGTTGAGGGAAAGAGGAGCTAAAGAAGAATGAGGGTTAAAATATTATGTAACTTGAAGGAAAGAAGAACATTCTGGGAGCTGAAGGAGGAGGCAGAGGACAGGGTGCATTGGCGGTCTAAGTTCACTGACAAAAAGAATGAACCTGTCATAAGACAAAACACCTGATAATAATAGTATTAAATAGTTTCATATCCATTCTACAACTCCTTTTAATTTTGATTTGTTTAACCCGAGGGGGCTCCCTCTTGTTTCCAAATTATCTGACATTTTGGTTTTCTGACCACCTGTCGGTTTTGTTTAGGTCAGATCGTTGGGACTATACCATATTTGTTTTCTTTTATGTTTATTTTCATTTATAATACAGAACACAGCTGATTTGAGGGCACAGGATTGACAGGACTAATTTTAGAAAAGTACACCCGCAATAGCCCGATAAGACGTCGGGGAAAGCAATTCTCATCACATCCAGTCTGTTTTGAGCCTTAAACTCTTCGCTCTGTCAGGTGTGTTGACCGCTCATCTAACCCGCGTCCTTCATAGTACTGTTCACCGTAGGAATTGTCTTCTGAAAGGCCTTTTTCCCTACCAGAAAGCTATTATATAGTAGGATATTGGTAGGAAAAAAGACCTTTCAGAGAGTAATTCCTACCGTGAATGGAGTATACTTACTTGTAGTGAGGGTTGATTAGCTGCGCTGCCTCCATGACTTGGTAGAAGGTCGAGTGTTTTTGCATCCGAAGGTGCAGGGTTTGTGTCTGGTTGATAACAGATCCAGGTCCAGACCATATTGTGTAACTCACCTCTGCTGAATCCTCGCTTCCTGTTAAGATGATTAAAAGTGAAACGTCCACAAATATTTTGGGGAAACTGAACATTTTTTTTTTTTACTGGGCAGTTAATTGATATACATATATCTAGATACTAGTGGGAAAAAACACTATGTATCGTGTAATGATGGTTTTCATTGGTTGAAGACTTGCTGATATAACTGACTCTCAAAATTGGTCGAGTACGTTAAGTATTTATACCTTAAATTCTGACCTCATGATTATATGAGACTCTAGTTTTAATCCTGGTTTTAAATATCAAAGTTAGATCCATCATTTACTATAATATTGCTTCAAAGTTCCCTAAAGTAGGGAAACCTCCTGCACTGATATTAACACCTTTAAAAACAATATTACCTGCTTAATTAATAAACTAGAATTTAGTAAATACATTTGTATTATTAATTACATTATTTGTGTAAACACCCGCCTCAGTGGCCACATGGTCTTAAGTTGTCACTCTTGTAATATACTAAGACTGCCAATAATGGGTAGATCGGGGTTCGAATACCGGTCGGTTGCACAGAGGGTGTTTTTCCCTAAATTGCTATCCGTTCTTCCTTCATACAAATGCAGGTACATAGGCTCTAAATTCATCCTTCCTCATCTATAACGCATTAGAGTAATTAGTACATATGCATATTTATTTTTTAAGAATCGCGTCTTACTAGCCGTTCAAGTTCCTACGCTTAAATACTATTTACACTAATGGGCTAGGAATTGTAAGGGTTGAATATAGAGGATGTGAACCCCCATTTGCGTGGAAAGAGAGTGAAAAACCATTTAGGGAAAACCACCCTCAGTTCACCCGAGCGAGATTCGAACCTTGATCTACCCGTCCTTGGCAGTCTAGCTCCACATGAAACTAGCGCGTTAGCTAACTATGCCACCGAGGAGGGCATGTGCATATAATCCGAACGGTTAGTAAGACCTGGTGAAAGAAAAAGTTGTTTTTTTTAAATCTTATTTTTTTGGTATATTAATCTCAACAGTTCTTAAATAGTTGTCTTGGTAATAGTGGCATTTTATGTGACACCTTTTAAATTATTATTATTATTATTATTATTATTATTATTATTATTAGCACTGCGTCTTACTACCCGTTCGGGTTATACGCACTTACGCTAATGTGTAATGGTCGGGTGATTGTGAGATGAAATGAAGGACCTACAGTTTAACGTGGAATCCGAACCACGGTGGAGGCCTGGCATTCCTCACATTCACAAGTTGTGATTAATACACATCTTGTCAGAGGTGAAGGAAGGGTTTGGCAATCAGATAAATCTGTGCCGGGACCGAGGATTGATCCCCAGACCCTCAGCACAAAAGTCTGACACCTTACCCCTAGACCACCAGGTCACCTGAGACCTTTTAAAGAAAAAGTAAAAAAATTTAGCCAAATTTCGCGATGCTCATGAGTCATGACAAATGTTCAAGAACAGCTGAGATTAATGTGTAGAAAATTAAACTAAATACTTGTACTTAAGCAATTTTGATTTATTCTGACTAAAATTGTTAATTTTTTGATATAAGAACTCCAAAAATATTGTCCTTAACTCGTGATCTCTTCCATACCACCTTAACGGTAGAACTTTAAGAAATGAAATATAATACTTACCATTACAAAGTAATGTTTTATCTCCCAGAACAAGTAATCCTAGCAGTATTAGCCTCATACTTAGCATAATATTGATAGGATATGGGTGCGTCAGCCGTTGAGATGCTCCAAAATGACGCCACAGTTTACCTATGAAAACGTGTATTACATCATCTTATGAATATATATTACCAGGGCCGGGAAGTCGAGAGTCTGAGTCGAAATAAATTTTGGGGAAAGTAGGAGTTGGATTCGGTAAAAATGTAACGACTCCGGCTTCAAAATAAAAACTTATAATATTATAACAATATAATATAATACTATTGTTATTATTAGATGATCTGTCTTACGACAGGTCCATTCCTTTTGTCGGTGAGCTTAGACCGAATACGTGCCCTGTCCTCTGTCTCTTCCTTCATCTCTCAGAATTTTCCTCTTTGCTTCAAATCGTCCAATATTTGAATCTTTCTTCTTAAGGTCCTCCTCCTAAGGTCATCGTACAAAAGACAGTTCCTCCTAAGAATGCGTCTGATCCTATTTGCTTTGTACCAAAGAATCACATCTAGAATGGTTCTCTTCTCCCCCACTTTTCTAGGACTTGTTCATCTGTCACACTGTATAGCATTCAAATTTTACCCTTTTTTATTCTTTAGGACCCATGTTTGTAATTTTGTTGGACTAATTCACTTAAATATACATTCACAATATCATGGAAGTTTCATATGACGTTATTTGTATTGGAGCATTTTACCTCAGTAAATTTATTATTACTAGAGCCCCGTAAAAATTGTTTTATTTTTAGTTAAATTTCGTTTTTTAAATCTCACTTTTGCGTGCTATTTCTTGTTTATTCAAAATTACGTGTTTAAGTATTATTTACATATTGAGACAATGTATATAAAATTAAAATTTATTATTGAAACCTTATATAATTGATTTAAAATTCTTTGTCAAGTTTATCTGCATATTTCACAATTTTTCAGCCTAAAGCTAGCTTACACTACAACAAAATACTAATCAAATTACAGCAGGATCAAAATCTCTGCTTAATTTCTTCTTAATTTCGTGTTTATTTAAAGATTTTTTTAAAAGCGGTGTTATTTCCTTTTATAGGAGGATTTCGTGTAACAAGACAATTACGTTTCATTTCGCTTTTAAAAATAGTTATAAATCATAGCTAAAAACTATCAAAGGAAAAAAAAAAACTTGATTCCATCTTTGTATGGCACTTTTCACTTTATCGCGTCTCACCATTTTTACGGGGCTCTAATTATTAGAGGAGAAGGTGGTATTATGGAACACCTCCATTTCAGACTGATAATAGAGGCGAACTCTAACGGATTTTGGCTGAACTGCACTAGGCAGCCATCCATAGCAAGGGGAGGACGCCTCCCACTTCAATTATGCGGCTGCGCTCAGTGAAACAGGACATTTGTGTTTTTCTCAATTCCAAATTTTTGGATGGTAAGTAAATTTAATTATTTCTAAAATATAAATCATGTAGTTGTAGGTTCACTGGTGCATGCGTTCCGTTCTAGAGGCCTAGGACTACATGTTAGTCTGTCTGATGTTCACGTTTTTAAAGTTTGGTGTCGACAAAAATTAAGTTAATCCAAGATGGCAATGCGTGAAATACGGCCCCCATCGGTGCTTTTAATATGGAACCCGACTCCTCTGGGGTTCCCTATTACCCACAAATTCAAACCATGGAATATTTTTTGTAAAAGTATGTGGTAGATGAATGAAAAAAAGAAAGAAAATGAAAAAAATTAGAAATAGATGCCTAACACCATAGCTAAGTAAATCTAGCTAAATTCTGAAGTTATTTTTGTCAAAAAAACTGTTCTGGATAGATAAAAGTGTTCTTTCAAACTGATTTTTTTAAATTTTCAAATTCCTAGAGCCTAGCTGAACAAGCCAAAGAAAAGCCCCTAGAGACAAACATTAAGCCAGGAAAAAATGGTAGAGGCAGTGAGTATGGTAAGGGGCAAGAAAATGGGCAAAATTTTATGAGGTGCCAAAAACTACTTTGCGAACTCTCTCTTTGCAAGCAGACATTCGTCTGGAGCAATTTGTGAAAAAGGCACTGGGTAGAAAGCTAATTCTTCCTGAAAACATCTAAAAAGAGCTGGTGAAATACATATTGTTGATGGAGGCCATATTTTATGGACTTACAAGACTGGATTTGAGGGGAATGGCGTTCCAGCTTGCTGTGCGTAGCAACATTCCAAACCAGTTTAAATAAGGGGTTGCAGGAAGGTCTTGGCTAGATCGTTTTTTGAGCCGCCATAAACAAAAGCTGTCTCTAAGAAGACCCACAGGAACGTCATACGCCCGCGCAGAAGGCGTCACCAAAGAGATGGTTTTGCTACTTTTTGACCTCCTAGAATCAGAGTACGAGAAGCACAGATACGAGGCTGACAGGATCTGGATTGTTGACGAAATGGGGCTCAGTGTCGTGCAATCCAAATTGCCACAAGTTATTGGGTTGAAAGGGAAGCGACAAATTGGTGCTTTGACAGCGGCAGAACGTGGATCACTGGTAACAGTGATTTGTGCTATGAGTGCCGGGGGGATCTTTCCTGCCTCTAAGGATAATTTTTCCTCGGAAAAATATGTCCGACGAATTGATGAGAGGTGCTCCACCAGGGGCCATTGGTAGAGCCCATCTCTCAGGATGGGTTCAGGTTAGTTTGTTCACAAAATAGTTCGAACATTTCCTAGCTAAGACGAAACCTACCGCAGCATCACCCGTGTTGCTCATTCTAGATGGGCATTATTCCCACACCAGGAATATGGATGTAATTGAATTAGCAAGGAAGAACCACGTTGCAATAACTTCTTTACCACCTCACACAACACACAAACTACAACCGCTAGATAAAACATTCATGGGACCACTCAAGACGTACTACAGCGAGGCAATACGTCAACACACAATTCATGAAGAAAAACGTCTCAAGCATTACGACATCGCAGTGCTTTTAGGAACTGCTTATCTACAGTGCTTCAATGGTCCATATGCATGAATGGCTTCAGAAACACTGGCATCTGGCCATTTAATAGACACAATTTTACAGATGCTGATTTCATTGCTGCAGATCATGCTGCTATTGAGAATGCACCAACTGATGTTATGATGCCGCAAACACCAGGGTCATCCTCAATCTATGCCACCCCACAACATCAAAGTACTCCAAGCCTTACACCAACAACCTTAACCACCAGCTCACGTCCTGGAAGTTCAGGAGGGGCATCATCTGTTTCTCCAAGGGATATTGTGCCAATTCCTCAGCCAAAAAAGAAAAGATAAAATAGAGGCAGGAAACCGAGCTCTTTTAACTTGATTAAAGGCTCTCCCTACAAGACAAATTTGGAGGCGTCCATGGCAAAACCTACAGACACAAAACCACCAAAAAGGGGAAAAAGTTCGAGTCGTGGAAGTGGACGTGGAAGAGGAACAACATCGACTTCTGTGCAAAAAGATCAGCCTTCAACTTCCGGTGTCAAAAGGCCAATAAGAGGTAAAACATCCAAGACAAAGCGACAACGCATCAGCAGTGGTTCAAGTGATGATGAATCGATTGACATCCCCTCGTCTGTTGACTCTCCTTTCATTTTGCCTGACGAGGAGACACCTCCTTCTAAAGATTACACTGCTTGTCTGTTTTGTGATGGGTTGTTTGCAGATTATGCTCATGGGAAGGTGTGGGTGCAATGCCTAATGGGTTCTATGTGGGCACACAAATATTGCGCTGATGTTGAAAAGGAGCACTACATTTGTGATTTTTGTAAATAGTTAGCTTCTTCGTTGTATATTACTCTCTTTTTTTTTTACTGTTAAAGCATTTTTTCGATAAAATACATTGGATTAAATGATTTTGTAATTGATTAACTTTTTTTGTACTTTTCCATTTGTTTTTGGATACATTAAAGCATTTTTTTGAAAACATACAGTGGGGTTACATATTACCACCCAGCTCCCCAAAAACTACTTTTTGACTTTTTTTTACAACTCTTCCAAAACCATACTTATAGTTATGCTAGCGAAAAATCCAAATAGGAACATTTAGTTTAATAGTTTCCAGAACTTTTAGCACAAAAAATGTGGGCGTAGTTAGGCCTATGATACCTTGTTTACAATTCACTATAATGAAAATGGGGTTCCATAAAACCACCTTCTTCTCTACTAATTAATATATTTTAGATATTTATGAAGGATTCGGAGTCGGACAGTAAAACAAATAGAGGAGTCGGATTAGAAGGCTTGGCGTACCGACGCCATAGCCCTGTAGATTACTATCATATTGATAGAATTGCTTTCGAACAAATACAGCTGCTTGCAGTGATATTTAAAATACATTCATCATAAGTAGCAGATATAATCTCTACACGTTGTACAATCCAATTTTCATGTGAAAGCCTAATTTTGACAGCCAGAAGAGTTACTAGATACTCATACATACCTAATCACGCCGTTACCTCATGATGTAGGCAAGAAACTTCATATATTAAAAAAAAAACCTCCTCACTAACTTTCTCCACACTTCTCTATCCTTGAATACTTCCTTTGATTGATACGAATAAGTATTACGAGCGTTCAGGTTGATACAATACAAGTTTAAGCTTTCCGCCTGCACACTAAACGCTACTTCTTCATTCTCCCTATCGTTTTCCAAAAGGATCTATATTATAGTCTGAACGAACCCAGATCTTACTACGTGTCTGTATAGTGTATTGGGTTTTGAATGGACCTAGAGGCTATTTACTACGCGTCTGTGTAATGTATTGTATTTTGTATTACACTGGGTTTTCCAAAAATTTGCTTCACAACAGAGACGATGATTCCTATAACAAGAAAATGACTTCAACACAAATATTTAACAGATATTGTACTTTCACCTCCCTATTGAAGTACACACAATATTACTGTGGGGATTATTTTTTGAAAGGACATTTGCTGTTTTTGTTCGTAGGAAGAAGATTTCTAACTTAATTTTCACATTATCTTTCATAGTGTAAATACCGTATCTATTTGTAATTTTGAACTCTGTGCCACAAATGAATCATCAAAAAAAGAAAAAAGACACATTTCCTAAGTAAATATTTCTTTATATAAATTATGTTTGGCATAGCATTCTATTTATCTACTCAAGCTAGCTCCAATATTTCTTTACCGTGTAAGTTTTACAACTAAACATATTTTCTTCAAAAGATTTATTTAATTGGATGAAATGACAAAAGGTGTTCGTTTGTTGGCGACTAAATCTTTAGAAATGCTAATCGTACTTAATAAAAATTGAGCCCGATCAGTAGAGTCAGAATTTACATGCAAATTAAAGTCCCATATAAACCTATGTGATGTCTGAAATATGAAAATATATACGAAATTCCAGAACGCAGTATAACATTAGCAATGCTAGCTATGTTACATTAAAACTACCCGCCCCCCAAATAAGCAATACATATAGACATCCTGCAATATAAAACATTTACATCACCTTACTATGTCTAAAACATGTGCTTTACTCACCCTATAGTCTCGGCCAACAACCATCACACGACTTTTGCACATCAAATAATTTTAAAAAGTGAGTCGACGAGACATAGGTATGAGGTGATCCAGGCCTACGCTGATAAGCCTAGCTGGCTGATAAACAACCTCGCACGATCTTAACTGCCAACCCACCAGATTTCCGTAATGACGTGTCTACATAATGGAAGTTAACAAGAGAATCATGCTGCTAGCATGTGTTCGCAACGTGGCGTTATATTTTTGATATGAAGATTTCCCCCCTTATATTCATCAATTAGACCTATATAAAGCTGGTGCTCAGCTAACATGGTTGACTATTAATTCCGACACAACCACGAGAGGTCCTGGTCTGGGCTTGGACATAATCGCTTCAGGATGACAAAATATAAACTCTTTATATTTTATAAAAAAAATTAAATATAATCGACTTATAATGGGTTTGGGTGTTTGAGCACTTAGTTAATTATGTGATTAAAATCGTTCAGTGAAGGGGTCAGTAATTTCTCATTAGAAGATTTATTTTGGAAAGTAAAATTGTTTTATGAAACACTTAATGTTTCCATTTGCCGCTTGGGCGCTAGTGTATTTGTAATATTTAGACTTATTAGTAGGTGGCCACTTTTTGATTCTCTTTCTTGCTTGAAATATTTGGTTTAAATATAAATTTTATTGAACTTGTGGCTACCAATAATTGTTTAACTTTAAAATTTGACAGTGTTTAAATTATAGATAACATTTTGTAGACGTATTTTGTTTGAAGAAATTACAAAATAATTTATTTTTGTTGGTTTATAAGTTATAACTTTAACGATTCCGATTGGTCTAGTGAGAAATTACCACTATTCTAATGTAATATTGCTTTGTTTTCTATTATAATGCTGGATATTAACAAGTCGAAATATTCTAACTTACTTCAAAGTTGGTGGAACTAATAGTCCCACAGAGGTTTGAGTTATGTCGGGAAGTCAAACCATTGTGCAATTTATTTTGATCAGTTATTGATATTTGAATTTAAATTTATTCTTAAAATTTAATGATTTAGTCGGAATTCACAAGGGTGATTCAGGCGCTTTGTTAGCCGTTTAGAGGAGCTCTTTAAGCTCTTTATTAATATGATAAGAATTCAAAGGTTTAATGATGTAATCTGTTTATTTTTAAGTCACAAAGGTGATTAAGTTGCTTTGTTAATCAAGTAGAGGATCTATTTAAGCTCTTTATTATTATATTAAAGATTTTTGATTATTATTGGGTCTCTTCCAAACTAATTTGTATAACTAGATAATTTATGATTTAACTCTTTTGTTTCAAACGTAGTCTTCTTCAAGAACTACTATTACTTGGAGATTGTGAAATATATCCTCAAATGTACTGCGCAAGCGCAGTCTCTGCCATATTTATATGTTTTTCAACACTACCCAGTTCGCCTTGTGAGGTCATGTATTATTTATTTACCTCTGTTGTCTTACTTTGAATAAATAATTTCATTTTTTACTTAAACTTGCAAATGTTCCTATTTTTGTTACGTTAAATTCCTTATAGATTCCACCCACCCTCTTCCCGGCTATTGTGGCCTCTGGCGGTTAGAGTTGGAGGTGGTGAACGGTACAACAGGTAATACTGCATTATTTGTTTTTTAAACACTGTCCTGGTGTGGTCCGAAATAAAACTTAAAAGAATTAAAATTTGCGCGTAATAGAAAGGGATTTACCACGACAGACTTAGTAAGCCGGTGGCCGAAACGAACCCATACTCGAGCTGTCACGAAGAGAAACAAGAAGTTATCTGGGAAAGAGTAGCAGGGGGAGTACATGAGATAGTAGAGGAAGCAAGAATGAGATGGTATGGGCAAGTAATGAAAAGGTAAAAAGAGAGGGTGTCAAAGAAAATGTTTGAAATAAAGTATTTAGGAGAAATACCACAAAGGAGAGCCAAGTAATTGAGGAGAAGAGCAGATAGCAGAAATTGTTTAAGTGAAAGGAGAAGACTGGAAGAAATTAAAGGAAGAATAGAGGAAGATGGAGGCATTTTACTAAACTGACCCAGCCCTAGGATGGAAACAGATGATTATGATGATGATAAGGGGCTTTCCATTAAAGAATAGAATATTTAGTTGTTTCTGCCAATTTAATGAACAGTGTTTGTTACCAAACATTTTATATAGAAACAATATTTTTCATATGGATTAAATAATAAAAATAATTCTTAACACCCTCATAATTTTTAAAAATAATTTAAAACAAAGAATTTTTCAAATTTTCTGGAGTCATATTTTGCCTCTTCTGTAGCAACATTTTGCAGGATGAAACTCCTTTTTACTTCACAAGAAGTGATTGTGGAATGTTTTAGAATGCATATTTCTCTCATTTAATTCAATTAATTTCAGTCTAATATTTTCCCCACAAATTATAGGTATCGTTAACATGTTTCGATGTTTCAAGTGTCTTATTTCTTTACAGGAATTTAATATATGAGAAACAACAATGCTAACAACAATATAATGTTTATATTTTAACGTCAACAAGATGTAATCATTAATTGTTACCATGCTGAAAATAATTAGTTTTGAATTTAAATAATAATGAATATTAAATGGTTTTAGACTAGTGCCTACTTATATATTTAATATTGGATATCATTTTACTGTGGCAGTGTATTTTTTGTTTCAATATAAATCAATATTAATTAATTGTAAATTATCATTTAATTAGATTAGTATAGTAAACTGCAATGTGATTTAGTCATTTTACTGAAATTAAATTAAACTTGCATGGCGTAGCATCCAACTTATTGAAGTGTGTATAGCCAATGCAAAAGTTAATACCATTGTAAAAGTTTCATGCTGTAAAATAGATTAAGGAATTATTGGTTGCTAATTGTTACCGTTTCGGTTGTTAAAATTTCCCAATTCGAGCACTGCGGCAATATGGACAGTTTCTTGCCCACCCTGTAAGGAAATGACGGGATTAAGTAGGTATGTATGTAGCAAAGTAAACTAAACATTTTAAATGTGGGATTTTCTGGTATTTCCATGCTAGCTGTGTTCCACTCTAACCATACAATTTTTAAGACTTAGGACACTCTGAAGTAGGTACAGTACCTGATGATAACAATGAGTGGTATGTTGATCAACCAGTCGATGTATGACGTTCATGTAAGTTTCACATATAGTTTAAAGATTTTGTACGGTGACTTTATTTCAGTTTGTGTTTTTATTTAGGAATTTTTTTCTCACTTTGTTATCAGTTTTATTCCTAAAACTAAGATAAGAACCTTTGATAACCTATCATTTCTACATAAAACTGGTGTTAAAAAAAAGATATATAAGTACACACAATCATGTGCATAGTAAGATATATAATTGATTTATATTATTATTAGAAAACTACATAGAAAAATATACAGTTACAAATTTAATATTTCATCTCGAGAATATTTACAAATTTCTAGCTCGTTTCATAAGGTAAGCTTCATTTAAAAAATTCGTTTTACTAAAAAATAATTTAAGACATCTTAAAAACTCGATAAACTTATCATTAAATTACTTTGAAGTATCTCATTCTGAACAGGTAGTGAGAGGCGGTGCTAAAAATAATTAGTATCTCATCTTACTTTTTAAAATGATAAGATAATACAAAGATAGTTTTCTTAGGAAGTTCCATTTTTTTGTTATCAACTTAAATTTGAATTATTGTGTTTGTTTTATAGTCCTTAGAGTCAACATATACAAACACTTTTGTGCAGTCACTTTTCCTTATTTTGTTCTAAACAACAAATTATTTCAACATAGATTAAAAATTCAATTTTTGAATTTTGAAACAGCATCTAAAGTCCAATTCCTCATGGGAAGAACCTTATCTGTCAGCTAGCAAAGATACTAGGTCTACTTTCACGTGTTCATACGTCAATTCATGGGACTTATAACATTTTATAAATAATATCTATGAAGTAGTAATAGTAAAAATATTAGCACTGAGTTGCGGAAGATCTGCAGGTGGTTAGGGTTCAACTCTTACTCTCCCTATAACTATCTGCAGGTGGTTAGGGTTCAACTCTTACTCTCCCTATAACTATCTGCATGTGGTTAGGGTTCAATTTATAGTCTCCTTAGGAAGATCTGCAGGTGATTAGGATTCAATTCTTCCTCTCCCTTTTAAGATCTGCAGGTTGTTAGTATTCAATTTATTCTCCCTATAGAGATCTGCAGGTGGTTATTGTCCTTAAAAATATCTGTAGGTGGCTAGAGCTAAATTATTAGTCTCTTAATGAAGACCTGCAGGTGGTTAATGTTAAATTATAGATCGACAGTTTCAAGAAATATATCTGACAGAAGTCCTATATATGAGTGGTTTGGAGAATACTAGGAAAATGAGGTCCTATATTCTTTGGTACTATACTTGATAATAAGACACACACACACACACACATATATACACACATACACACATATATTGATCATACACTATATAACAATTTTACAATTAGTTATTATAATATATAACCATAAACTGTTTAACGAACATTATGTTTCTTATTTAGTTTAATTTTTTTCCATTAATCTTATCAGTGAATTTTCAAAACATTTTTTAATAACTTGAAATCAATTTTTTAGTAAATCTTGTTTTATGCTATACTTTTTGTGAACAATATTATATTGTGTGACTGTTCTAAATTAAAATATGCTATTAGATAAAGATTTTAAGATAAGAAATCACAAGTGAACATATCTTTATTATTATTTTTATTATCTTATTTGTTTGAAACAAGACATTATATCAATCTTCCCTTCAGCGCCAAGGTATGTGTAACATTCTATTTAACAAGTTTATTAATATAGTTTCGTTTTTCTACATGTTTAAAACTTAAGTAGTTAATAGTTAGTTGTTCTTTCAATTGTTACATTAAGTTATTTATGTAATCATTACATTTATGTATATTGTTTATGTTTGTGTCATCTGAACCTTCCAAGTGTGGACATTTTGAGGGACATTTGGAAATCGGATCACACCAGAGATGTTGATATCATTTGCGGCGATGATATTGATGCTGGGGGCTGTAGAGCTGAATATTCACTATGGGGCCACCTTATCTTCAGATAAAGGTACATTTACTTACCGTGCCTTACTACCCGTTGGGGGCATGCACTTATGTACAAAAATACACCAATATAATAGGGTTTAGGAAGGTTTAATATAGATAAATTGCACCTGAATTTGCGTGGAGAAATAGGTGTAAAACTATTTTGGAAAAACCACCCATTGCGCACCTGACCGGGATTGAACCCCGATCTTCCCGTTTTCGGCAGTCTAGTCTAACACGAGAGTAGCGCGTTAGATCACGCGGCCACCAAATCAAGTGACAAAGGTAATTTTTTTTTATAAAGTAGCCTTATAAAAAAAATACAGCTTTCAGTAAATTTCCCTTTAAATAAAGCATCATTTCGTCGAGGGGCGTTTGTGAAGAGTTATAGCAGAGTAGTCTATAGGTACCGATTAATTTTGTAAATTATATAATTATTACTATCCTCTCCCGTGGACTAATGGTCCAAGGCGTCACTCTCATGCTAGGCTACCCTGCTGATGACGGGGAGATCGAGGCTAGAATCCCGGTTGTGTGTACTAAGGGTGATTTTTCCAAAAGTGTTTTCCCATTTTCCCTATACACAACTGTGGGTACACTTCCTCTAAAATATAACAATACTCATACTTAATCCGCTAGTGTAATTAATACATACCTGAGTGGGTAGTAAGATACATTGCTAAAAAAAAAGAAACAATTTTACAACCAGTCAAATGATATAATTTCTTATAAACAATATTTTTATAACTACCTACCGCTGGCGAGGTTTGACATTTTACGTTCCCCCACCCCATATGATAATGTGGCTTTTTAAAATTTACATCCATCAATGTGTCCAGCCTGTGACCTGGGTCAGTTTTTTATTCGTCATATTTTCCGTTACCAGCTTGCTAGCCCTGTCTTATACTCTAATTTATCGATGTGAAAGGGTAAACCCACACTTCACAAATTATAAATTTTACGGCCATGCCGGGAATCAAACCCGGGCCCCTTAGATCAGTAGACAAACATGCTACTGACTGAGCCAAGATGTCCGATACTGTGAAAAATTTACAATATAATCACACCTTTTTGTACTCAAGTAAGGTTGCCATCCCCAATTTACTGAATCTAGGTCTGCAAGCTGCAAAATCCAGGACATTTAGGAAAATAAATTAAAATGGACAGTGTATTTAGAAAAAATAACAATAACATTTGGCCTATGTAGAGTACATATTTATTATGTGCGTGAAATTAGTAACATTTCTAAACAAATACTCGTAAACGTAAATTATTGCGCGGGTGTTATTTTTTAGTTTTTTTAAGTGAAGTGCCTAAAATATTAACCCTGGACACTGATGAAACACCTATCCTGACAACCCTGGACACTGATGAAAACCCCCATCCTGACAGCCCTGGACACTGATGAAAAGCCCCGTCCTGACAGCTCTGGACACTGATGAAAAGCCCCGTCCTGACAACCCTGGACACTGATGAAACACCCATACTGACAGCTCTGGACACTGATGAAAACCCCCATCCTGACAGCTCTGGACACTGATGAAAACCCCCATCCTGACAGCCCTGGACACTGATGAAAAGCCCCGTCCTGACAGCCCTGAACACTGATGAAAACCCCCATCCTGACAGCCCTGGACACTGATGAAAAGCCCCGTCCTGACAGCTCTGGACACTGATGAAAACCCCCGTCCTGACAGCCCCGGATGTCTGCAAAAAGAGGATACGTTTGGGGAATCCTGGTGGGATGGTAGCCCTATACCCAAGTAACGATTCTTTACTCTCACAAAAGCAAAACATACTATTTTTTTTTCAGATCATAGTATGGGAGGTATACAAGTCAATTACACTTTGTGGTACCCAAGTAACGATTCTTTGGTCGTTTTAAATATTCTGGTCTCCGTACCAGAAAAATCAAATTTCTACATTGTTGCTAAGGAAGCTGAGAAGATTGACCCTCGTTTCACGTGAGTAACGTCACATTCCATCCTAATCCCTGTGGAGGGGCAGGGGACTCACAAAGCGCTCGGTCTCCGACAAAATTTCATCGCCAAAGTTCTGGCGCGCTCCCAGAGAAGGAAATTACAATACCATCTCGCTCCATGGTCAAGCTATGCACCGTACCTACTGGGTGGAAGTGGTGGGTGAGGAAGGGATGGTAGAGACGAAGACAACGCGTCACTCTTAGCTTTAGAATGAGAGCTTAAGATCCCATCTCAGTCCAGGTTAACCGGGAAATAAGATACAAGATTACGTTTGAACCAGAAAACTTGAACTGTGGTTTCATATGTCATTTACTTGACAACAGAACAAATGAGACCAGGTTGATAGGGTTTAATTTCAAAACAATTATTTCTTATTTTTGTTGTATTTTTTTTTAAATATGGCAAAACTGTTTTTTTGGTCTCCATAACATTGTTTTCTAAATTAGAATACAAAAAACAGCACCTCTATGTGACGTCTGGTTCGATTTTTATTACTTATCTAAGTTAGGTGTTATCCCTGGGGTGAGACGAGCTCTTAAGACACCTGGTTAGAGCTGTATTACCTACCCAAGCTAGGTGTTATCCATGGGGTGAGATGAGCTCTTAAGACGCCTGGTTAGAGCTGTATTACCTACCCAAGTTAGGTATTTTCCATGGTCTGGGACGGACTCTTAAGACACCTGGTTAGAGCTGTATTACCTACCCAAGTTAGGTGTTATCCATGGGGTGAGACGAGCTCTTAAGACGCCTGGTTAGAGCTGTATTATCTACCTAAGCTAGGTGTTATTCATGGGGTGAGATGGGCTCTTAAGACGCCTGGTTCAAGCTGTATTACTTACCTAAGCTAGGTGTTATCCGTGGGGTGAGATGAGCTCTTAAGACACCTGGTTAGAGCTGTATTACCTACCTAAGTTAGGTGTTATCCCTGGGGTGAGATGAGCTCTTAAAACACCTGGTTAGAGCTGTATTACCTACCTAAGCTAGGTGTTATTCATGGGGTGAGATGGGCTCTTAAGACGCCTGGTTAGAGCTGTATTACCTACCTAAGTTAGGTGTTATCCCTGGGGTGAGATGGGCTCTTAAAACGTCTGTTTCAAGCTGTATTACCTACCTAAGTTAGGTGTTATAGGTGTTATCCCTGGGGTGAGATGGGCTCTTAAGACGCCTGGTTCAAGCTGTGTTACCTACCTAGGCTAGGTGTTATTCATGGGGTGAGATGGGCTCTTAAGACGCCTGGTTAGAGCTGTATTACCTACCCAAGCTAGGTGTTATTCATGGGGTGAGATGGGCTCTTAAAACGTCTGGTTCAAGCTGTATTATCTACCTAAGCTAGGTGTTATCCGTGGGGTGAGATGAGCTCTTAAGACACCTTGTTAGAGCTGTATTACCTACCTAAGCTAGGTGTTATTCATGGGGTGAGATGGGCTCTTAAAACGTCTGTTTCAAGCTGTATTACCTACCTAAGTTAGGTGTTATCCGTGGGGTGAGATGAGCTCTTAAGACGCCTGGTTAGAGCTGTATTACCTACCTAAGTTAGGTGTTATCCCTGGGGTGAGATGAGCTCTTAAGACACCTTTTTAGAGCTGTATTACCTACCTAAGTTAGGTGTTATCCCTGGGGTGAGATGGGCTCTTAAGACGTCTGGTTCAAGCTGTGTTACCTACCTAAGCTAGGTGTTATTCATGGGGTGAGATGGGCTCTTAAGACACCTAGTTAGAGCTGTATTTCATACCTAAGCTAGGTGTTATTCATAGGGTGAGATGGGCTCTTAAGACGCCTGATTCAAGCTGTATTACCTACCCAAGCTAGGTGTTATCCGTGGGATAATATGGGCTCTTAAGACGTCTGGTTCTAGCTGTATTACATACCTAAGCTAGATTTTAGGCCGGTATAACACTATCACATTTTTCTTTGATCAAAGAAATATATGTAATATATTTCCCTGATCAAATATATGATAAAAGATTTACCGCCGTCTTTGATCAAAGATGTGTTATTACACTACATCACATTTATTTCAGAGTTGCTACAATATATGTTATTTACAAAATTGACTCCAATGGTTTAATTTCATGTTCGGCGACTGTGAGTGTTATTATGATAATCTCATTGCTGCTTAGAACGAAAAGAAAACCTGTTAAACGATTGTGGGTTTGACCTTGGGTTGGGAGATAAATTTCAAGAGGGATTAACAGCTGCCTGCTAAAAGAACTTCAAACTGAAGATCCGTAATTTTATCAAAAATATTTATACATGGCCTGTGAAACTTTTAAATATTTCATAGCAAAAGTCACTCCATTGATTAAAAGAAAAAAAATACACACCTAAGAAATGCTAAGACTGATTCGCACGTCAAGGATAATCTTTCAGACGCCATTTTCTTTGATCAAACCTTAGAGCATGTTCTATAACGTAAATATGTGATCAAAGATTTGTAAAATATTTCTGTTATCAAAGATCTTTGAGAAGTCGTCAAAGATACATCACATTTTCTTTGATCACAGATCTTTGATCAAAGAAATATGACAGAAATGTGATAGTGTAATACCGGCCTTATCCTTGGGGTGATACAAGCTCTTAAGACACCTGGTTTCTAGCTGTACTACCTACATAAGTTAGGTGCTATCCGTGGGGTGAGATGGGCTCTTCTTAAGACACCTGGTTAACGCTGTATTACCTAAGTTAGGCCTTATCCTTGGGGTGAGACGAGATATTAAGATTTAGCGGAAGTTGATTTCAAAACAGTATTTTAGTAATCATATTTGTTACAGTACTTAAATGCTTTAGTAGTTATTTTCTACATTGGGATTTGTTCTTATTGAAGGGGAAATAAGGGAAAGTTTCTTGTTCAAAGCAACCGACAAGAAATGATTAGTGAAAGAAAACAGTCCAACACGGCTTGCAAAGGATTATTTCGTGGAATTGCAAAACAAAACAAACAGCAACAAACTTTAGATATGTGTGTGTGGCCGCACGGTCTAGCGCTACTCTTGTGTTAGACTTGACTACCAAGTACGGAGAGATTGGGGTTCAATCCCGGCCGGGTGCACTTCCTCAAATTACACCGACCTCATCCCTTACCCATTAGCGTAGTAGGAAAAACCGCACTCAGTGCACCCGAGTGAGATTGAACCCCGATCTCCCAGTCCTCGGCATTATAATAACACGAGACGGCGCGTTAGACCGTGCGGCCACCGAGGCTGGTTTGTGAATTGTTGGAGAAGATTAGGGGCTGGCTGCAGAGATATCATATTGATTATTCAATCACTGGATTTTCAATAGACGTGACCCGCCTCGATGGCGCAGTTGACTAACGCGCTAGTTTCGCGTTGAGCTAGACTGCCGAGGACAGAAAGGTCGAGGTTCGAATCTCGCTCGGGTGAACTGGGGGTACTAAATAGTTTAACAAACAACCAAGTAAAACAAACATGACAACACTGTAAAAAAACGCCCTATTTGGAAAATCATATGGCCTAAATTTACACATAAGGTTGGCTTTGGGGATATAATTTGCTTAAATTTAGTTATATCTGGTTATAAAGGAATGATTGGAATAATACATATTTTAGATATATTGTAAAATAAATTATTTATGTGTTTTGTAATAAAGCTAATAAATATACACATTATTAACTTAGTAATAATAACAATAAATATACACAATCAAATAAAGCAAAGTGTGTAAATATAAACAGCTAAATTTAGTACTTTTCATAAATATACACAATTAAATATAACATTATTAATATATATATATACAATTTAAAGAAAATTGTATTATAAATACACAATTAAATATAGTTATATTAATTAATATAGACAGTAAAATAAAGCCAGCCTAAACCTAATTTAAAATTTTATTTTTATGAATAAAACCTTTTTCTTTTCTTCCTATAGCTGTTTTGGAACTCAACTAATCTCTATAATAATAATTTTACTATACGATAGTTGAAATATTTCATTTAACGACACCATGGAGTACAATACTATCCTTATAAATACATAAAAATACATACACACTTTACTTTTATAGTCACTATGATAAGGTTTGGATGTCTAAAAGATAAATAGCTTAAAAAACTACATTCACTTATTTAAAAAAAAAAGTTATATTTCCCATTTACATGATTTTTGGATATTCAAACATTTAATTGGAGATTTTTGGATGGTTAATTTGGTCATAAAACGAATTGATCATCACCTACTAATTTTAATGGCACAATTGAAAATGTGGCTTAAAGATACTGATTGGAGATCAACTTACATGGAATCTTTTTATGCAACTGGCCCTTTAAAAAAATATGTAGTTTCTAACTTGATTTTACAAAAGTTAATTGATTTATTTTTCTGTCAACAGTATAGATGATTACGTTTATTTTAAACCGGAGGGTTATTTCATCACATCCATCAATGGTCTTTCGGAGGATCCAGGGAATGACCTCTTCTGGTACATTTATGATATGGACAAGGCACCTGACACATCCAATCCTCCAACCAAGGACTACCTGACAAAAAATGGTAACACCCTGTTTAAAACATTGTTGTTAAAATTATAAGTAATGTGATTAGCAAAATGTACATAACTTGCGGCAGTCAGCGGTGATTGTGGAGCTTAACTTGTTCTAACAACCACCTGGTCATGTAAATTTATATTAATTCTACTTTTTTTTTTGACCATGCCTTTAATTTTTATTTTGATTTAATTGATATTTTATTTACTTGACCATCATCCCTTTAGTTATCTTCAAATCTAAAATATACATTTACAGCTGATCTTATATCTACAGTGACTCCAACTTATCATCAAGTTTCAATAGCAAGGACATTTGATACCATAATATGTATTATCCACTGTTACCCTTCTAGTCCCTAAATTGACATGCATACATACCTAATCCCACCGTTCCCTTAAGAGGTAGGCAAGAAACTGTGCATATAGCTAAAAAAAAAACACCTCCGTACTTAATCCATCCACACTAACTTTCTCCACACTTCTCTATCCTTGCATACTCCCTTCACTTCAACATCCACACACCGAGACATGCTTGCTATTTTATTCCCAAAATTCTTAATTTTCTTTCACACATTGCTCTATCACATCTACCCCGTACTTTTGATCCACACACTCTACCTTCATATATTAGCTTCATCAATCGATCCACACTCATCTTCTGAACATGTCCAAACCAACGTAAGACGCTTCTTTCACACTGAGCTATTGGATTCCCTTTCAAACTGCACTCCCAAACTGTAAAATATCAGCCCTAAATCGAGCAGAGCTAAATAAACTAGTATCTAACAGTTTAATGATAATTGTAGCATATTTAGTCTCAACTTGGGTCACAAATTTGGAAAGTGAAATGACTTATTGTATTAGCAATAAGATAGTCCTTGGTTTAAAAACGTTACACATTCCTGAGTCTTATCATCAAGTAACAACTACGTGCTTGAAACTTACCTGACATTAACATTATATTTTGTTTTAATTTTAGAAATGCGTCTAACTATCTGTTAGGGTTATATGGAAATTTACTAGTTTATATAATGAGTTATGGATGAGACTGATTTAATTTAGTGGAGTTGTACCAGCATTTGCGTCGAAAGAAAGTATAAAACTGTTTTGGAAAAAATCACCCTCAGTACACCTGATCGAGATTCGAACCCCGATCTCCCTATCATTGTCAGTCTATTATACTGCTATAATAACACCTTAGCCCGAAGCAGGTAACTATAATAGATTTTTGGTATTTTTGTTTTATATAAATTAGAGATTTTCAAAAATAAATCAAATGTGTTTTTACATAAATTTGTGTTTTTAATTCAACCATTCATTAGCATACATTCAGCTTCTATAAGTTCTGTGAACTATGATTGCTAATGAATAAAACTATTAATGTCAAGCATTTATTTTATATGACTTTGACATGATTTTTGTGTTTTTGTTTACAGGGGTGGAGTTAATTATAGTTTCTAATGGAAGAAACTACCTCTTTTGGTACAAAACATTTGATGATAATGAATTAGAAATGAACTAGGATAGTGGTTCATTAGAAACCGGCTTCGACACCAACATACTTATGTTATATTATTACGTTAGTGATAGTGGGTGAAATGTATTTGATACAACTTTCTTCAAAACTCAACAATTATGGTTTGTTTCTTTACCTGCATCGATAGACACGCAGACTAAATGACAGGCTCATTTAATCTGGTTTGCCGGTAATGGGAGGGTTAAGATTTGAGGTACCCAGTGCGGGTGTACCAAGTTTGGTTTTATATAGTTGGTTTTCTACTCTTTTTCTATGCAAGTGTAGGCATATTTCTGTTGATTTAAACCTTTGTAAACTTTTACTCGCTTAACGTAATTAAAAAAAAATGGACAAACCAGATGGGTAGTAAGATGCAGTGCATAGAACAAGAAAAAAAATTGTGAATGTTGGATTTGAAGGAGGCTCGATAATAATATGTAGATTTTGTGAACTAATTACTCTAACTATGTACACACAATGGTTTAAAACTGTTTTTCAATACGCTTAGATTCATTAAAAAGTATTGATTTTAAGAGAAGTATTCACTAACTATTGTTTAAAAAATACTGTTAACAATAATATGAAATAAATCTTGCTTACCAAACTTTTTAGATATTCGTCAAATTTAAAAATGACACCTGGACACTGGAATCAAACCCGGTATTCTTGACTTAGCGTGCCATTTCTTTACCTCTGAGCTATACAGGTGTAATTCCATGCTCAGGGTCATTCTTCCCTCATAGTTTAAGGCGGAGTCCGTGATGGACGTGAGGATATAATCATTTCCATCTCCTGAGCTACGTCACTCGTGTACAATTAATGTTACAAGCATTAGATTCCAATAAACTCTTTAATGATTATAAAAATGTGACTGGAGGTATTGGGCGTCATTTCTAGAGCTAAGCTTGTTTGTAAGTCATGTGCCGGTGATTTATAGGCGGCTCGAGGTATTGGATTTAATGTCATATTTAGAGATACAGATAAGCTTGTTTGTAAGTCATGTGCCGGTGATTTATAGGTGGCTCGAGGTATTGGATTTAATGTCATATTTAGAGATACAGATAAGTTTGTTTATAAGTCGTGTGTGGGCGATGAATAGGGGGCCGGAGGGATTGGGCATTGTGTCTTATATAGATTTAAGTTTGTTTGTAAGTCATGTGCTGGTGATTAATAAACGACTGAAGGGAGTAGAATACATATCTTATATAGAGTTAAATTGGTTTGTAAGTCGTGTGCTGATTAGATTAGATGATTAAGAAACAGTAAATTAAATACCACTAATTATAAAAACAAACAAAAATAACTATTTTTCATAAAAGTAGCATATCAGCACAATTATTTGGATGGCAGGCACAAATTTGGAGTAAGTAGATATTTTTAACAAACTCTCAAACATCTAAAATATAATCATGACCGTAGGGAGAATTTAGTTTGGTGGAGGTTGGTGGTTCAAAATCGTAAGTTTATGACATGGTGTTAAAACTTACTACTAAACCTTAAGAAATAAGAACGTTGTTACTTTATACAGTTGTAGAGTTTTTTGGAAAATAAAATGCCCCTAGAAGCTATCTAGAATGATCCTTCCCTGGAAATTTTTTTTAAAAAGTAAATGCCTCTATAAGTTATTTGAAGTTTGATACAAAGCCATATTTAATTTCATATTAAAAACCTTGGAAAATTTCGGGAGAGGGAGATTTGAACCCCCTATACTTCCCCTCCATACGCCCATGAACAGATTACATAATAATTGTAATAAGTGGTGAACTATTTATATGTGTGTGTGGAAGTAAATTTGATCGACTTAACTATAGTGCTTCACCAATTAACTAATCAGAAAATTAAGCCTCTTCTTTTCCAAAAGCTAAATAATTGTTTTTTTCAAACTGTTTTATTTAGAGCACACAGTAATATTGTGTGTAGCATCTAATCTTTGGATGACAGACATTCTCACAATCGATACAGCATGTTAACACAGTATATTTAATGCAGTAATTAATACAAAAAATTGATCGCAAACGCCTTACAGCTTTTACATTGGAGACAGCAAAGCATAACTACTATGCATGCAGTTGGCGTATAATACAAAACTATTGTAGTCGCATACTCTTGGTCAAGGGAGGTGTGGTCTTGGTCGGTGTAGATAGCAGCACTGTTTTGATTTGGCTGGAAACATAAGCTGTGTCAAGAGGGGTGTGGTCTTGTTCGGTGTAGATAGCAGCACGGTTTTAATCTGGCTGGAAACAGAAGCTGTGTCAAGGGAGGTGTAGCGAGGCATAGCTACATAAAGCAAACCCATACTTAAAATTATTTACACTCGGATTACGTATTATCTGGCTTTTACGTTATTCAGTCAGGAATGTCGCGACTTTAGGCCGGATAATCGTGATTATTCAGATCATCCACACATTTATAAATAGTTCACCGATTATTACAATTATTGTTTATTATATAAATGTAAATATATTTCCCCCTTAAGGCTATAAAGACTTAGAACAGTAATTTTCAAACTCTTTCTGAAAGGTGGTTGCTTGTAAAAAGTGAAAAGAAACATTTAGGGCCAAAATCAGTGGCTTGATCAAAGATCAGATTTAAGTTGATCTCCAATCATTGTCTCATACCTCATTTTCAGTTGCACCATCAACAATTATGGACGTGATTGTCGATCAAATCTCTGATCAAGCAAACCAATCAATTCTCTCCCATCAACAGTGTCTGACTCTCAAATCTTCAGGTTTTTTAACCGTGTCTTACTACCCATTCGGGCTATACGTATCTGTAATAAATACGCTAACGTGTTAGGGATGAGAAAGGGTCAAATATAGAGGAAGTGTACCTGAATTTGTGTTGAAGAAGAATGTAAAACCATTGGGGGGGGGGAAGCCAGTACAAACCACCTTCAGTACGCCCAACCGAGATTGTCATCGATAGTCTAGTTTACTGTGAGAGAAGCGTGTTAGATCAAATAGCGTTTAAAGGAGTCTAATTTTTAAAATAAAATAATCGAGTGAAAACCACTTTAAATAGCTATTGCGGGCATCCAATTTTCAAACATTAATGCAAGGGGGGTATTTGGATTCCACTTTGGCCTTAGGGTTGAAGCCCAAAGTTCCACCTTCACTGTGAGTAGTGCAGAAAATGTGGTGAGTCCACTCACGTTTTTCGCCACCAGACTCTGCTTGTTCCGATTCCTTCGTCATGCTATTGGCTTCGGTATACCTGCAATAAATTAGAAGGATTATCTAATTATTTTTATTATTTGACTAGCGTCCACTTTCTGAACCGACTAATTATATCAGTACACGACTTATAAAATAACATAAAATCTAGAAGAGACACAACATAAAGTCACACCGGTCGTCAATTTACCACTGTGAAAGGGTAAACCCCCATATTTTCACCTGTGATGAATTTCTTGGCCATACCGGGAATCAAACCCTGGACTCTTAGCTCAATAGTACGACACGCTACCGACTGAGCCAAGGTGTTTGACTTATTTATTTGCCGAAATTATTTTATGGTGGATTTAGGTGGTCATGAGGAGGCTAAGACTTTGATTCGATTGTCTGAAGTTTGATCTGGTGCAACTTTTTCTTCTTCTACGTTGTGATTATCTTAACCTCTCTAGGTATATGCCAGTATTATATTATTATTATTATTATTATTATTATTATTATTATTATTATTATTATAGGCCTGGCATTCCACACATTCACAAGTTGTGATTAATACACGTCTTGTCAGAGGTGAAGGAAGGGTTTGGAAATTAGATTCATCTGTGCCGGCAGGTCACCTATATGCTAGTAATGCGTCGTTCTTCATTGGCAGAAATGTGTAGACTGGTCCAGTTCATTGGTTGCTGCGGTCTCCAGACCTCACTCTCTAAAATTAGAGTTTGCGGGGAAGGATGAAAGCGAAGTATACAAATAAAAGTTAAATCCAAGAGACGAATATTGCTAGCTTGTATTATGGATAGTACTACTTCGATAATAGAAAGCAACGATGACCTCCGAAAGTTTATTGAGGTTGGTAATGGTGATTTAGAACATTTATTTTGAATTGTAAATTATTTGTCACTTATTTGTGTTTTGTATAATTCAATATTCGGAAGTTTTACACCTTACCTCAGTCGGTAACGTGTTTGTATACTGAATTGAGGGTCCCTAATTCGATTCCTGGCATGGCCGAAAAAATATATTTGGTTAAATGTGGGTTTCCCCTTTCACAGTGATGAATTAACAATTGAGGGTTAGATGTTGTGTCTATTATTTATATATATGTTAGTTTATAAATCATGTGCTGATGTAATCAGTCGTTTCAGAAAGAGCACGTTAAATACTTCGAACTAATTAAATTAAAAACAGTCAATAAACACAAATAAGTCAGTTAACGTTCTTGAACGCCTCTCATAGTGGATTTTTACGCGCCAGTCTCATAAAGCTGTATCCCCTTAAGAAATGATTGAGAATTTGACACGTCTGTATTAATTTTTTTTAAATTCAGAATAATCGATACTACAAGCTCCTAAACTATTTACTATTCCTCCTGAAACATCCTGTATATTAGGATCATAGGCACTGGAAATGAGTTTATAGAACCAAGGAGGTGGTGACCCGAAAATGTTTCCTTGGTCCATGTGACCACCGAAAATACCAGCCACCCCTTCAGAATAATAAATTAGAATGCTACTTATTGGGGGTGTAATAAAAAAAAACTCACTGCTTTTGAAGTTCTAAGTGATTTCTTAACGTTTGGTAGCCTTCTACCTTCTTTAAGTTTTTGCCTCAGTGTTTTCTTCCAATCTGATCTCCACGGCTCAGCAACAGTCAATAAAACCATTAATAAAACAATAATAAAACCGTATAATATCTTCATTTCTTAGATCCGTTATGTTACATGTGTTTATTTAACGACCAACATTTCTACAAATATGTCGTGAAACGGCCAACACGTTTTCTGGTTCTGAACGTCGTCAATTTTGTAATGAAAGAAATCAACATTATTTAATTTCTCCTACTTATAATTTAATTAGTCGCGTATCAAGTTTAAGTTAATTCTTTAAGTTTTCTTAAGGAAATCATTTCGTACACCAATGGAAATCATCTTTATGGAGTCTGTTCGTTTAACGTGAATAGTTAAAACCTACAATGTAGGTAAATAAAAAATAATCCAGAGAGAAACTTCTTTTGAGTCATTGCCATTAATTTAAAACGTTCCTCATAAACTTGGTGAATGCTCCAAAAAGGCCCGTTTAATTATGTTCATTATTCTTGTAGCTATATATATATACTTTTAATAACGTACTTAAGTGTTATTATGATGGCCATTATGGATTTAATTAATATATACAGTTGAAAATCTGGCTTTTCTGCGGAACTCTTGCGTACTTAGGGTAAGGCCATGCTTGCGAACTGGTCTAAATGTCATGTTATCTCAGGTACCTTTATTCAAATTAGGGTACACTTCCTCTAAATTCTATCGTATTCCCTACCCTATAATCGAAATCAGTATAAATGTGTGTAATTAGAACTGTAGGCCTACTTGAGAAGCCGAGGAAAAAAAAAATCCTTGGGAGAAGGAATTGGTGTCACACTCGGGCGAACAATTATTTAAACGCTATTGAATTACCAGCCCACCTTATTTTGTGTGACTTGATTATCTTTAGGGGGTGTTCAAGTATTACGTAAAAACATTTTGACAATTTTTTACCCCCTCCACCCTTTTTATAGAAAAATAAAGAAAGGTCGGATGCCCCCACCCCCTCACCGATCGTGCTTACTTTCTATCTGTCGACAATTTTTTGTAATTTATTCACAGGAAAAACCATTATTTTAAATTTAAGTTTATAAATTGGTGGTAATTATTAATGTAGAGGTGTAAATTAATAGTGTGAAATAATTAACACTAAATACAGTTGTAAAATTAATTTAAATGTATTGTACTAAACAGCTAAAATTGAAAAAAAGTTATAAAATTATAAAATAAATAATAGATTCAAACTTAATTGAAAATATAATAAAAAGTATTATCAGTGAAGACATTAATAACTGTAGTTATAACAAAAATCTCTAAAGCACTTTTAATCTGATGACCAAGGTCCTTGAATCCACGTTTCTATACTTTTAATTATTACGTATTAAACTGTACATCTCTCTTTTTCTTAGGTAAGCATTGTTCTGACAGACCCTTCCCCCTTGGCAGCAAAAATAAGCAAAGTTCGAATCCTCCTCCACCTCTTTAATGTACTTACGTAATACTTAAACACCGCGCTTAATATGACTGGGAATGCGTACAGACCATGAAGTTCTTCATTACGTAACTTTCTCCATTTTTCTGTTTGTTCATCCCTCTTAGGCAAAATATTTTCTCAAAACTTTGTCCTAAAAATCTCATATCTTATTCTCTTGCTAACAAGTGAGAAAACACGCTTCACTACCGCAAAGAACAACTGGTATCACTGTAATTTAATTAGGTGACCTGGTGGTCTAGGGGTGAGGTGTCAGACTTCTGTATTGGGGGTCCGGGGTTCAATCCTCGGTCCCGGCACAGACTTATCTGATTGCCAAACCCTTCCTTCCCCTCTGACAAGATATGAATTAATCACAACTTATGAATGTGTGGAATGCCAGACCTCCACCGTGGTTCGGATCCTACGTTAAACTGTAGGTCCTCCATTTCATCTCACAATCACCTTACCATTACACATTAGCGTAAGTGCGT